>CM040242.1:224744896-224825342 GCA_022545495.1 Chrysanthemum lavandulifolium | reverse complement strand
GACATTCCTAGACGACGCTCGTGAGCGTCGCCCAAATAGTCGAACCCAGATTCGTACTATTTCAAACATCAAATGGCGTATTTAACGTATTATGGCGGAAATGCTCCGTGCACCCACCGAGGGTTATGGAGATGCCATCATTCTACCAAGAATCAACTCGATCACTTGAATTGAAGACACATTTGATCACACTTGTGTCCACAAATCAATTCCACGGGTTTGATCGTGAAGACCCGTATGCACACATCCGTTGGTTTAACAAGTTGACTTCAACTATCAATTACAAGGATGTGCCACGTAAAGTCATCAAGTTGATGCTATTTCCATTCTCACTGAGGGGCAGCCCGGATTTGGTGGAAAAGAACCCCTCGATCCATCGAAACTTGGGAGGAACTTGTTCAAAAGTTTGTCAATCATTTCTTTCCTCCATCAAAGACGACTAATCTTAAAATGAAATTTCGGATTTCGTCAAAATTTCGATGAAAACTTTGGAGAGGCATGGGAGAGATTCAAATATCTCCTCGTGAAATGCCCTCACCATGGATTCACCTGAGCTTCAACAAATCAATATCTTTTACAATGGTTGAATAGTAACGATCAAGATTCCTTGAATGCAAATTGCAGTGGAAATATCTTGAATCGTAAGCCTAAAGATGTGATTGAAATTTATGAGCAAAATCGAAAGTTCCTATTTCTCGCAACAAAGTCAATACTCCTAACACTCCGCTTCTTCATCCAATAACTCTTCGAAAGTTAGTGCTCCGATAGCGACTCTAACGGATGCCATCCGTTGTATGATTAAGGATGTTAAGGAAATCAAAAGCGAGATTCATAAACCGAACCAATCAAAGCCGTAAACAAGGTGTGTGAAACTTGTGGTGGTCCACACGCCAGACATGATTGTCAAGCAACCGATGCTTCCTTTACCAAGCTCCCGTAGCTTCGTAAACCACAATCAATACCACCACAGTCGATCCTCACTACTGCACCTAGCGGTATGACACCACCGGTTTTCCTCCTGCAAAACCATGGCAATCGTAATCGCTTTGTTCCAATCAAGGACAAAATTTCAATAATCAAAACAGAACAATCACAACCCACCCTACCAAGCTCCAAATCAAGATAATTATCAACAACCTTCTCATGCTCCCCACCAAATGACTTCATGAAAGTTACCGAGTCAAGCATACGCTCAATGCAAACTCGATCAATAACATGAGGGTTGAGCTAAAGAAGGAAATTGATACCACAATGTCTCGGCAGACAAATGAGTTGAAGAATATGATGAGCGCCATGAACATGAATACGAACCAAGCTTCATCATCTTCCTGAGGACTCCCAAGCAATACTATTACCAATCCAAATGCCGAGTTGAAAGCCGCCACCACTGTGAGTGGTAAGACGACAATGGACCTTCGACTCCTGCCCCCTCCTCCCGTGGCAATGAGTCAAGTTACCAAGGAGACAACGGACAAGGTGCATTATTCAAGCCCACGGCACCGCACACGTCCAACCTTCTCGTAGTCCAACCTTTAAGTCCGAACCCAAATTCAAGACACATTCGAGCCGTAAAACACTTCCATCCCGGCTCAAAAGTCTAGTCGCCTTCCTTACCCATCAAGAATGAATGATGAGAAGCTCAAAGACAAAACAAAGAGCGATGGAAAAATTTTCCAAATCTTCAATGAGCTTCACTTTGATATAAGCTTCATTGATGCTCTCGCTCTAATGCCTAAATTTGCATCCACGCTTAAAGGCTTCTTGAGCAACAAAGATAAGTTGTCCGAGATGACGAAAACCCTCTAAATGAGCAATGCTCACGCCATTCTGAATAAGCTTCCCGAAAAGCTTCAAGACCCCGGCCGGTTTTAATCCCGTGATTTCTTGGGATGTTTCAATGCTCCGCCTTGGCCGATCTTGGCGCTAGCATTAACCTCATGCCACTCTCAAGATGGAAGAAATCGTTCTTCCTAAACTTTCATCCACTTGTATGACACTCGAGCTAGCGGACTGTACTATAACTCGTCCACTGGGATAGCCGAGGATGTCGTGATGAAAGTGGGAAAGTTTCACTTTCCTACCGACTTTGTTGTAGTAGACTTGATGCGATTCTAGAGTTCCCCATCTTGGGAGAGCTTTCTTGAGAACGAGTCGTGCTCGATTGATGTGTTCGTCAAGAGTTGACCATACGGGTTGACAATGAAGAGCTCACGTTGAATATCAACCAACTCCAAACCTCAGACAAACAGAGTGTTGCCACAATTGATAAAAAATCGAAAGATTCAATGCAACACTCTCAAATTTTACGGTTAAGAGGAGTTTTCAAAACGTGCTAAGCTCAAAGCTTTGAAAATCACCCCGGTTCAAACAAATGGTTTGAAAGTCGTACTGTGGAAGTCAAGAGTGTTCTTGATGATGATGATGATCTAGATTCGAGACTTCAACGGAAGTGGTGGAAACGCTAGCTCTAAGAGCACACCACTTGTCCCACCTCCGAATCGCTTGTCGATCGAGTTTGTTAACTCGGGATGAAACGAAACTCTTCTGTTTCATCCGAGTTGGATGATGATGTTTGTGATCCAATGGGAGACATTCTTCCCATTGATGAATTGCTCAAAATGATCCATCATCTTCCGCCTTATTCCCGACTCTTCCATCCCTTCCTCACTCCGATGAGGAAGATGACAACTTTGGAATGAAGTCGATGCATTTCTTAGTGATGAGTCAATTCCAACGGAATTGATAACACTTACTTGGATCCGAGGGAGACATCCTTTTCCGGAAAGTCTCTGATTGAAGAACCATTTCCCACCCTCCTCCTGACATCTTATCGACAATCACCATAAGCTTCAAATTTAAGCTTAAAATGTCAAAATGGTGATTTGCTTTTCTCGATGAGGAATGGACTTGCATTGTCATGCATATCTTTGTTCCATTCTTCACTACGATGGGGTTGTTCTTCCCTTTCTTCTCGGGAATGAGGACACTATCTTCGACCCCAGATCATTCTTAATAGTTTTACTATTAATAATACTGGTTGTGTCTCGCCGGTGGAACTTTCGATGTTCATATGTTTGTTAACACCGTGAACGAAAGTCCGATCGAGATTGGTTTTCCACGCCATTTCCCAACAACAAATGAACTGGGTCGAGATGGCTGCTAGCACTCAGAATCAAAAACAGAGCTAAATACGGGTTTTCACCTGTAGACACCCTAGTGTGGGGAGTTGCCCACATCGCTGTATATAAGATCTTCAAAAAAAAAAAAAAAAAAAATCTTTCTAAATAATGGCCGTAATATTTCCTTTACGTTTTGTTTCGCATAACTCACGATTTTGAATATTGAGGCTAATATTCATTTCTATGGGGAATTTCACTTAATTTTATCATATAATTATACCAACCCCCTGCTTTGGCCAAAATTTTTTGGATAAGGTTCTACACTACTCATTTGGTTATCATCCGCCATGTCCTGTAAGACTGTGCTGGATTGGCTAATCCAGAGCAAACGGCCTCGTAAAGATATCTCAACCCGCTTATATGGCTTGTAATTACCAAAATTGTATGGTTCTCAACTCACCATATCCTAAAAAAGTGAAGAGCTAGTCTCAAGGTTATGGCCTGTGGTAAAGGCAGTGGAAAACCATAATTGGTAACCACCACCAAAGATAATATTGATAATTTATCTAAGAGTTGGCTAGTCCGGTATGTATATGGCTTCAGTAAAGACAAATCAACCATTGAAAGTCGGTGGTTTGCTCAAAATCACATGGTTATCATGCATCATGGTTCTTACTTGAACTAAAACATTTGGTTACTCCAATAATGGCTTTTTGCAAAGAGTTTAAAATCCATTATGTTTTCTCAAATCATTGCTAGACTAGCAATATCTCAACGGGGATTGATGAGTGTCTAAATACTCATCATTTTTGCACAAAATAAACTCGCAAAATCATCCGAAACACCTAAACACATCAAATGATAAAAATATCACAAATCAAGTTTTATGTGTTTTAAATGCAAAATATCAAATCGATGAAAACATATCAAATTGTGCAAAATTGGCGCTTCAAACCCCAAGTTTCAAAATTGTCAAAATAAATTTCCGAGCACATAATTTAAAAGTAAAATCACCAAAGGTCCTTTTAAAATCATAAGTTGTCAACTTTAGTCCTTTGGTGAAAAAATATCAAAAGTTTGAGAAAATCACAAAATGGTCCTCCAAGTTTGAAATTTGGGTACTTAGTCCTCGAAATGTGAAATGACAACTTTGGTCCTTGAAAATTAACACTTGTCAAATTCAATTTTGGAACAACTTTATGATTTAAGGTGAATGGTCCTTGAATTTCGTAATTTACAACTTAAGTCCTTATGATATTAAAACCTTTAAAACCTTTTGACTTGTCAAATACCACATTAGACCCGCCTTTATCTTTTCGACCCCTCACACAAATGACCCTCCTCTTTGAACCCTTGGTCAAAATAAAGTCAAACAAACTAGAGCCCACCCACCTGCCTTTCTCTTCCCCAACTTGAGCCCCGCAGAACATGTGCACCATTCCCATCACCTTTCCACCCTCCTCCTCATCATACCCACCTAACTTACCTCCACAATAAATGCCACCCCCTAGTGCTAGTTGCGTCAGGTCAATGTGTCAAATACGGGCTTCCCGCCAAAATTGGTAAAACAAGAAAGACACTCAAAAGACACCCATTGGCCAAGAAAGTAGGATCTCGCCTAAGGACACGGTAAGACTTTTAATAAAAGCAGAAGAAGGAGCAAAGAGTAGTAGTAGATTTTAGTTTTAAAATTATTTTATGTCGCTTTACTATTTTCGCCTTAGTTTAATTCAAGAGTTGTAATATTTGATTCCTAAGTAATCAATTCAAGTTATATTTTCAATCTAATCAAGCTTTAGTCACTAATTCCATATTTCAACTGGCTTTACTTTGATATGCTTATCGTTGAAAATTCAAATTTTATTTCATAACCCCAAGCTTCTATAAAGCTTGTTTATCAGCTTTTAATAAGCTTATATAAGCTTTTCGTAACTCTTTATAAGCTTTTAGTCAAGTCTCAACCATTTTGTATATTGGTCAACAAAAGTCAAAGAAGGGTAAAAGTAATGCGAAGGATTTGGGTGGTTCAGCACATGAGAATGGGTCATAAATGGACGCGTCGGATTTCGATATAGACTAGTGTTACTGTGGTTCATGGTTCATTGTTTGCAAGCCAATGCGGCTATGGAAAATTGTAAGTCAATTTCTAGTTCACTAGCATCAACTGCTTTAATGGTCACCGTGGTCAAATTCTGCCCATAAGTAGTATTTAGGTTAACTAGATTTATTTTGATCAAAATCTCATGTTGATTAATAGTTACCTCGTCAAAATTTGATTATCCGTATTCAAGGGGTGTTTGGAATAATGATAAAACCGAGTTAGAGGATAGCTTTAGAGTATAGAAGTTGTTTCATGCTTATGTAGTTGATTGATAGTCATTTGAGGTCATTGTTTTAGCAAAGAATAAATAAGTCAAAATCATAGTAGATCCGATCTAGTGATTGCCATCGCTGATATCGCTTGGTTTCATAAACTGCATTTGTTCTCAAATCTGATAGATTCAGCTTTAGTAATCATTATTAGCCTTAAATCATCAATATCGCTCATAAGATTGGATTAAACCGAGTTTGGTCAAAGTTTAGTTGTGTTCTTTAAAAGTCAAAATCACAAATGGTTTTTTACCAAACTTTATATTCATTCAAGGATTCATTATCGAGTATTAGTGTGTAAAACTTGGAAAACAAATTTCAATCCGTCTAGTACCGATAATCACTTTTGCTTCATCCGTTTGGTCATAATTAAGCTCCATAAGCTCTTCTTTAGGCTCTAATGCTCAAGACCACAAACCCGCTTGGTACCGAGTTTTCAGTTTGTTCAGAGTGCATGTAGCTCATAAGAGCTCACCATGGTCTAAATTTTGGTTTAAGTACTCTCACCTGTGTCCTTTATAAGTTCCAAATCATATTTTTCATTGAGCTTATTCTCAAGCTTCGTATAAGCCTAAAGTCACGCCTAAAGAATCGCTTTAGCTTGAAACCTATAAGTCAAATTGTGATCGCAGTGTGATTCTCGTGGTTAAAATTAGTTAGGATTAGTTGCAATTTTGTGTTCTTATAGCATATTTGAGCCCTCAGAATCATTTGGTGCTTGTAGGTCACCGTAGCTTATTTAAGTGCTTTATTTAAATAAGCACTGAATAGCAGCTTATATTTCACCACACAAGTGCCTGTTTTTCTAATTTTCATATTCCTAGCATCATTTTAGGATTTTCCTGAAATTTTCAGATTTTTCTAAGTTGTTTAGCTATTTTTCATAATTTAAATTAGTTTTAATCAATTTTAATTAGCTTTTAATACAAAAATTCTGTAAAAGGTTCCAAAAATAAGTTTTCATTTTTCTTAGGCTTAGATAAATATAAAAAGTAAAAAAGTAATTTTCCATATTTTTCATAGTTTATTTGGTAATTTTTAGTAATTTAATTAGTTTTAAATAGTTTTAATTATAAAAAATAGAAAATAATCGAAAAATTACAAAATAGTTTTGAAAATTTAGTTTGATATTTTAGATTTTCTAAGTCTTAATTTTATTTTTCTAGCTTTTATTTCCTATTTCTTGTATTTTAGATAATTATTAAATAGTTAAAAATAGTTTTTAATTAATAATAATCGTATAATTAGTTGTAAATTAAATTTTCTTTTTTCTATAAATTTTCTTTATCATTAGGTTTATAAAATATCATTTCATACTTTTAGGGTTAATATTGTGAAAGTTTCACGCTTTTGTTCATAATGTTTAGCTTTTAATTAAGTTTTATTAAAACAAAAGAACAAAACATCATTTTAATAATAGTGATAGCGCTATTTAATAGATTTTATCTTTTAGATTTCTAATTTACATTTAAGTCGCTAGTAATTTGTTGGCTTTTCCCCAGTTATAATCATAAATCAAATCAGATCCATTCAAATCTTATCGATCACTAAACGTCATATTCTCGCACTACTGGGACATAACGACCTGGGAAACATTATACTCCGGACTTCATTGCATTGGTGTGAACTGCTTTGAGTTTCTTACAAATGGTCATTCATAGTACTACTCATGAAGAAAACTTGACGGCTTTGCACCGATCACCGCTTCATGAGCCATGTGCTTAAACTAACATATAAGCCTAATAAACTAGCAACCTATTACAATATCTTATGACAAACACTTTAATAGTGATTACACGTAATCCCAACCGGGTTGGTTCGGTCCGGTCCAATCTGATCCAAGAAGGCATAATAGTCGGGTTTTACGTAAGACCGGACCGGACCAGACCGAACCGGACCGAGACCGAAATAAGGAAAAAATCCAGACCGAGATCGGACCGCCTGGTCCTCGGTCGGGCTTTGGTCTCATGATGCTCAACCCTAGTTTGATTTGATACTTTTGAGATTAGATAAAGGAGTGGGCCCACAAAATCCATACAACTATAATATGGTCGGTTTTGATCGTAAATCGAAGAGTTTTATGACAAAACTAGTAATTCAAATTTTTAGCCATAAAACTACGTACTTTTCTCTTTTATTATATATATATTTTTTCTTTTAGGCTATATTTTTTAATGCAATATAAATTTATTTATATATAATATATATTTTCTATCTCATATTTTTCACTTATATCAAACCCAAATCTTTCAAACCAATCCCAAATTCAAATCCAATTCTAAACCCGACCACACATCAAACGCACCCTAAGTTTATATGTTAATTTATTTGCACTTATAAATAAGTAGACAATATTAGTAGGACCTATGAAAGCTTTGCATAAATACTCCAATATCTCAACAAACAAGTTTATTGATAGTGGTCTGTTGGGAATTATATTTTATAAAACAGCTTAAGTATGTTTAAGTCTGTTAGTGTTAATTCTGGTAGAATTAGTAGTTAAGTCCGTAGACAAGACTTAAGTCTCGTTAGTCGTTAAGTCCGCCAAGACTAAAGATGTTAAGTATGGCGTAACAAAGTGTTGTTGGTTAAGTCTGTTTATGTCTAAAACAAAATAGTTGTTAGAGTTATATTAGGAATAGATATGAACGTGTAGAGATATCTTAGTAGAAGATATCTTTACCCTTCTACAAGTTTGTTAGACAATTAGGGTTTTCTTGGTGTATAAAAGGATTCCTAAGGTGTTAGGTTAATGTACGATTGGTGAGCATTAGCCTTTGAGCAATTTAATAGAAAATATGAAGTTAGTAATTCTTGTGTTCTTCATACTTGTATGTTAAGATTCCGCATTAACTCATTAATCTTTTGCAAAGAGTTCTTCATATAGTAAATTGAATTTATTCAAGTTTACTATTAGTCATTCAAGGTTGCTTAGATCCAGAAACTTTTGGACCGACAAGTGGTATCAGAGCCTGTTGAAGGACTCTGAATTGAAGAAACAAAACACACCAATATTACTCATCTTATCTCTCTTAAAATTCCTTAAGAATGTCTCTTCATGATAACTTCTCAAATCATCATAGTGATGAAGAAGGCTCTGAGCGGGAAACTGAAGCATCAGAAGCTGGATCTCAGAAACAACAAAAGAAACAGAAACAACAACAACTTCCTGCAACAACAACTATCTCCAACCTCAAACTTCCTATTCTGAAAAAGGAAGAATACGACATCCAAGCCATGGAGATGGAACAGTATCTGAAATATGTAGATTATGAGGTATGGAAAGTGATCCAGAATGGGAATTCAAAAAAGAGAATTTCCAAAGGCAAAGATGGCACATTCAGGATCCTTCCACCAGTCACAGCTGCAGATATACTTGCTGAGGAGAAAGAAAGAAAGGAAAGAACTCTCCTAAAGATGGCCATACCAAAGGAACATCTGAGAAGGTTCCACAATTTAGATGATGCTAAGGAGATATGAGAGGCTATTAGGACAAGATTTGGAGGAAACGCCAACTCCAAGAAAATGCAAAAAGTTGTTTATAAACAACAGTTTAAGGCATTTACCATCAAGATTTTGAAGGCCCGGAGAAAGGCTATGAAAGGTTCCAACTACTCCTATCACGCTTGGAAGCACATGAATCGTAGTGTCTAATGAAGATGCAAATATGAAGTTTCTCGGATCATTGCCCAATGAATGGTCAAATCTAGCAATGATCATGAGAAATAAAGAAGATATTGACACTTGTCAATAGATGACTTGTATAATAATCTCATAGTTTATGAACAAGACATCAAGGAAATTCAAAATCTTCTTCAAGTGACAACAATGTTTCCTTTGTTTCTCATGGCGAAACACTAAAACCGAGTTAAGTCCGTAGTGGTTTTAGTTCCGTAGCTATACGCTTAGTACCGTATAAAGGAAAAGGATGAGGTCACCGGTTTTGCCGATAAGATCATCTACTCTATTTTCAAATCAATCGAGAACATTCTAAATGAAGAATTGGATCGATTGAAAATGAGGATATGGAGGAAATGGATATCAACGGCAATGTGCCATGATTGCATTAAGGATGAGAAAATTCTTCAAGAAGACCGTAGGCAAGTGCGTTTTGATGGAAAGAGACCAAGAGGATTTGACAAGTCAAAGTCAAGTGCTACAGTGTCAAGAGAGGGTCATTTTGCTAGGGAGTGTATCGTAAAGAAGGCTAATGAAGAGAAGAAATGGATTCCTTCTATCCTAGGCATGCCGGAAGGAAGACAAGAATTAGACCGGCCGCTTACTTTGGAAGTCGGTGTGGTTAATCGGGAGAGCATCCTACAAAGGGGACAAGTCAAGCATGCTTTCATGGCCATAAGCTCCAGCAGTGAGGTAACTTTATGCTCAAAAATATGTACTGATTCATATAATAAATTGCAGTCCCTTTATGATGAACAGATGGGTCAAATAGGTGATCAAGAAGTTAAATTACTTGCTTATGAAAGTGTTGTTAAAATACTAGAAAAACAAGTAAATAATCTTCAAAAACAAAATGCATCTCTTAATGAAAAGATTACCTTTGAAGGTAATGAAATATTTGAAAAGGATGAGAAGCTTAGAAGATATAGGAGAATATGAATGAAGGCAATTAAAGATAAAGAAGACCTGCAAAAGATAGTTGAAAAATGGCAAAAAAAAAAACAAAAATCTGTGGAAGCTAGTGAATTCAGGAATGAGTTCTAAAAGTAAAATTGGTTTAGGGTATGGGATAAAATCGATAAAGAGGTTCTAGGATATGAGGAAGAGGTGATGGAAAATGTTTTTGTAAATTCAAAAAGTGATTTTGAAGGTAAACCTAAATATCACAGATTTGCTAAAACTGACAATTACAAGGGAGTTCCACCACCAATTAATGATGATTATACTCCTAAACCTGAAAAAGAATATGATGAGTCCTTATTTAACTATAGCAAATGGAAGAACCCTGAAACTGTTGCTTCTCAGGACTATTCCATTGAATTTACTGACTGTCAATCCAATGACATTAAAGGATTCTATGAGAAAAGTTCTGACACCAGTGTCTCAGAAGGTAAGACCAATGAGTACTCTTCCTGTCAATCTAATGACAGTGAAGGATCCACTGGAAATTCCTCTGAATGTTCTTTAGAACTTAAGTCTGAGCCTACAAGGATATCTAAACCAGTTTTAAAAGGTGAGCCTCGTGCAATGATATACTTTACGCAGCCTCTCGGTCAAAGGAACTCTTTCGTCAGCAAGTTTTTCAACACCCTAGGCAAGAAGCTAATCGTTGTAGTGTAGTATTGGTAAGCCACGGTATTGATATCGCTTCTGGAATAGGAATGCTAAAGAGAAGTTACTACGCTAAGGTTAAGGTTGAGGAAGATTATTTTTATCTTTTTATGTTTTTTAGGAAATTGAAAGGTACGAATCTCGGCATTGGATCGGGGGTTGGTATTTCACCGATTACTCTACTATTATCTAATTATCTAAACTAAGGCGGCGGTAGTCTATGTCCAATTAATGCGTGCTCAGATGATGAGTTTAGAAGATGTGTTTACTTAGGTTTTACTACCCTTAATTATCTTCTATTGATGGTTGAGTTGTCACGCTCTTATTCTTAGCCTTGTCAAGTTTCTAAAGTTGTTGGTATGCGCTTCTCCCTAACTCCTTGAACTTCCCAAAGGGTCTCGCCCACAAAACCCACTAGGATAATAAACCTAACTCTAAGGCACTCTTTGGATGGTTTAGCTTACAACTACTCAGTAATTATATTCTAAGGTTCACAAAGATGAATCAAGCATTAATACAACTAATGACCCATCGACATACTAGATCATTAATCAACTAAGATAAGAAACAACCAATCAATATTCAATAATTAAGTTTCATATTCCCTAAGCAAACACACAAATAAATTAGCTTGACATGGAGAACATGTAAGCATACACACAAATAATCAAAGACATAATTGAATTGATGAAGTAAATATCTTGATGTAAGATAGGGTTTGGAACCCCAATATCAGATGAAAACACCCTTGGTTCGGCTTTTAGGTTTTCACCCAAAAGACTCTCCTAAAACCGAAAAATTCGATTCTATATATAATATTACATATGCGACGGCATGGCCACCATGTTTTGTGACGCCGCCGTGTCGCCGCTATTAGGGTTTCGCTCTGGCCACGCTAACCTTTGGCGATTTGATCGGGTCAAAACCGCTGAAGTTTTACACAAGCTAACCACTCGTGAATGGTCAACCGTGATAAACTTCATGTGCCATTTAAACCAATGCAATGAAGATCAAGAGGAGTTTAGTGTTTCCTGTGTCGCGTCCCAACGAAGTCGTATGAATCGAATCACCAAACGCCTAGTTATCGATGATAATGAATGGAAAAAGGTTTCAGATTGATACTAGATGATGAGGAAAATGAAAGAAAATTAAAAAGCTAAATTATATTAAATAAACGCTTATCACTATTTTTAAAATGATGTTTTTGATTTTTCTTTATAAACTTAAATTAAAAACTACGTAACGCACAAAAGAAAATGTGAAATTGAAATGTAATTAATCCTAAAATATATAAAAATGAACTTTTTACAAACCTAATGATAAGAGAAAATTTTTAGAAAAAGAAAATTGTTTTTATGACTACTCATTTAATTATTATTAATTAAAAACTATTTTTACCTATTTAATAATACCCTAAAATATAAGAAAATATGAAATAAAGCTAGAAAATGAAATTATGACTTAAAAAATCTAAAATAACTAAAGAGAATTTTCAAAACTACTTTTGTATTTTTCTCATTATTTTTCTATTTTCTATGAATTAAAAACCTGCTTTTAAACTAATTAAATGGCTAAAATTACAAATTTAACTAAGAAAAACTGGAAAATTATTTTTTTGCTTTTTATATTTATCTTAACCTATGAAAATTGAAAACTTATTTTTTTGAAGCTTTTCCAATTAATTGTATTAAAAGCTAATTTAAAAGTCCTAAAACCCATTTAAAATGAGGAAAAATATCAAACATATTGAAAAATATGAAAATTCAAGAAAAGTCTAAAATAATATTCTAAATCTAAGAAAGATATAAAAAGTCATGCGTGAGAGTATCAAGTCAGAAAGAAGTGTGCTTATAAATAAGCACTCAAAATAAGCTAAAGGCCACAATTGAGCACCAAATGAAAGCAGTGTTTATAATAAGCTTAAAACTACTAGAAATGAGCCAAATTCAACTAATCTATACTACTTAAATGCAAACTACAAAGATTTGGTGAGCAATGAACTCAAGTGTTAACAGATTTTACCTACTAAGTCTGCAAGTATTAAAAAATGCTACCCAATAATTCGGAAATTGAAAACCAGATATTAGACTCTCAAGAAGACCTCAAGCTAGCTACTTAAAAACCAAAATTCGCACTAAGATAAGCTCTAATGAACTTGCGACATGTTTCAAGATAACTGTGCGCACCTCCAAGATTCACGAAGTCAGGCAGTTGCATTTAGACCCAATTGACAAGCTATTTTAGAGCTTTTAAGAGCTCCAAAAATTCAAAAAAAATAAGCTTAAGAACATTGACCTAACCGAACTAGAAAAACCTGAAATTTCACTTAAATTGATCCAATAATGAATCAATTAAAATCAACCAAGTTGAGCCGAAGTGACTTTTTCAATTGACTTTCTTAATAGCTTTTGGCTAACTTTGACCAAAATGAGATTCGAGCTTAAATCATGAGTCATTATGATGTTTTAAGGTAAAATAAAGCTATATTAAGCTACTCTACTAATATCTAAACACAATTCAAGCTTTTGATTTTACAAAATTCCTATCGACATGAAATTAGGACAAAGTTCATGAGGATTTTGACTCTAGAGTACACAAATGAGATTTGATGACCGCAATGAATTTATCTATCCTATATAAACCTCAAACCACGATTATTTTGGCCAATGAACAAACCTCATACACAAAGCTTGAACACCGATCCAAACACCACTTTAGTTAATCGATGTGCAAATATAACTCACCTAATTGCTTACTAGCTTATACTAGCAATTAAATCTCAAGAATATAATATAAATCTAACATACCATTAACAGATTTAGACTTATCAAATACCATGTATTCAACTCCAAAGATAATGCAAACTAATTCAATTATTGAAATAGAAGATATAAAAACAAACTCACAAGAGGTCCAAATATTTAGAAGCGTACTTTTATACAGTAACCCAAACTATACTAAACTACTCAAATCCAACCCAATCCAAGCTCGTGATCAACCCGATATCATATCCATTTCCAAATGAGCTCGCTTTGACTTTTGTTGACCAACATGATATATTGTTTAAAATCGATTTATAAGCTTACTAAAAGCTATGGATGCTTTTAAGTGTTTTATTTGGATTTAAAATAAGTTACTAGAAGCCCTAATTTAAGAACATGAAACCGATTTTTAACAAAGGATCATAAAACATGAAATGTTGTTTTAACCTTAAATTGATACTTGAAAATGGATTACACTGACAAAACAACTTAAATTGAGTACATATGAATGTAAGATTACAAATTTTAAACTTAAACTAAAACATTGATATTAAAACGTATATATATGAAATTTTAAAACTAAAGACTACTTTCCTCCCTTGCTTCTCTCTTATTTATACATCAAAGGTCTCTCTCTCCTCCGAGCTTTTCCCACTTGTCTTTGGAGCCATTGATGAGCCGGGACAATATTGGCCATTGATGAGTTTTCATGGAAATGATATCACGTGGAAGGATTGACTGGAAAGTGGGGGAAAGCATTTAATGTTTTTGGCATGGGGTGTTTGGAGGGTAGGAATAAGGTGATGACGATGGAGGAGGGGTGTGTCAGGCATAGGTGAAAGTGATGATGAGGGGAGGAAACCCGAGTAGTTTAATTATTTTAAATGCGATGGGTTTGGTTTTTTAAACCGGTCGACGGGTTTTCGACCGGTGCATAGGGGTCGGACCGACAGATAGTTTGGCAGGATTGGGCTTCGACAAGAGTCAGCGAAGTTAGTTAACAGGATTTAGGATTAGTAACATGATGCATTTTAGGACCAAAGGTGTAAAAGCCGGAAATCCAGTGACCATACATGTAACTTCCGAAATGTAATCCAAGGGCCTTTCTTGCCATCATCCAATAATCAAAGGACCAAAATTATCGCTTTTTGAAACCCAAAGGACTAAACTTGCAATTTCTCAAACTTTGACATTTTTCACCAAAGGACTAATTATGATGCTTTATGATTCCAAAAGGACCTTTGAGACTTTTCTTTTTAAATAAGTGCTCAGACTATTTCTATAACTTTGAAACTGGGGACCAAACCGCCAATTTATGCAAACTTAGCTCATTTTTCATCCGATTTAAACATTTTGCATCCGAAACATATAAAATACAATTTTGAGATATTTTCAGATTTTGATGCATTTCGGTGCTTTTAAATGTTTTCAGCCTTGATTTGACTAAAATGATGAGTATTTACATCACCATCGACGGCATCACCTTATGTCCGCGACGCCGGCCCTTCACCTTCCGACGCCGTCTGGTCGATCTAGGCCACCGAGTAATTGACAACCACTTTTAAAGCCCGACATCGCCACTTGAAAATAGGGTTTTTGGCTCAGATCGTCAAAAAATCCTCCGACGGGCGTCAGCAACAATTGACCCGCCACCGCTTTCAAATTTTGAGTGTCTCGATTCCGACTTTGGCCATTTTCTTCAGATATTCGCTACTTTTCGCAAATAAGTGCCATTCCAAAGATTTTGCCTTCAAGAGACCTAAAAAGTGAAAAGGAACGATATTAAGCAATAACGGATAAAAGTGATCAAATAAGGCTTAAACGCCCCTCAAAATGGTACCTTTAAAACCTTATCAAATATCCCTACACTTGTTATTTGCTTGTCCTCACAAATGTGCTTTTAGCCAATTAATTTATAAGTTAGGGTTCATGAAGCATTGATTTAAAATGGTCCACAACACATATAAGCCCCTCAAAAGTCATAACAAGCATGAAATTACATACTAGCACCTCACATGGGGTGTTTGATACTCACATCTCTCTCGGGCGATATATGAAATATAACAAATAGGAAATGGAAGATAAATACTCATTAACCGTCCTAGTACATAGATTATCATAAGATGAGAATAGATCAAACCTCCATCGCTTATGCAGAAGCACCTAGGAAAGACTATCAAATAGGTCTTTAAAGGTTGTAATGTTAGGGCTTACTGTAGGGAAACAAGGGTTTGGGATAGGCTATTTAGTGGTGGCAAGTCAAAATCTCTATGTTAAATGCATACGAAGAATGTATGCTAAGCCAAGACTCAACACTCTAAAACTCTAGGTAACGGAAATAAACAAACATAAATTTAAAGGATAGATGTAGGATGGTAGTCCGTATGTTTTATTTTTTTTTTTTTTTTTAATCACTCTATTTTTTTCTTTTTTCTTTTCTTTTTTTTTTTCGATTTTTTTTCATACACTTTTACTCTACCATCCTCTACGGTAATATCAAAAAATGATAGATTTATAGGTACATCCCTTACACTTGAGTTTTTATTACTCTAACACTAATTTGACCCTAATTGAAAAGATCAAAACACTGGGGTACATTATTACGCAAACAAAGGGAATTTGAATTTAACGCTCCTTCCCGTCATTTCATAAACTTTAACTTTTCCCATGAATCCCAATCGTCCCAAAACAGACACAAAGGATATGACTCGACTTAGCAACTCATGCAAGCAACCAGATAATTGAACTAAGGGTTTAGGGTGATAATAAACATTTGCACTAAAAGCGAGTGGCGTGGGTTAGGCTAAAGTAACGATTTGGGTGTATATTCAAACGTGGTGTAAATAATGCTCTTCATTGATATTCCGGAAAAACCAAAACATCATGAGAACCGCTAAAAGGATAGGCCTGAGGGGTTAACTAGGGTATCGTATTAAAGATGAGTACAACGTAGGGGCTGGGGGAATTACTCAACCGATGTGGAAGAAGTAATTATATTACTGTATCAAACAAGGGTTATCCTAATGCCTCTTATCATCTAGCTATTCCTAACTACACAAGTGTAGTCTCACTTATGATCTCGAATGCATCACAAAACAAGTTCTAGAATCTAATATACTACCTGCCACATCTAAGCATTGAAGATGAATGCTTTTAATTCCTACTAATCTAAGGGCCATCCTCACATTTTGGGTGGAATTGGGTGGTAAAGGGTTTTGTGCTAGTCATATAACTTCCTATCCGTGACGCTTTTGTTAAAACTAATGGCCCACTCCTATATATCATGAAAATTTTAAATTTGGTGCCAAAATTACCCTAACCGACATTTTCTCATGGTTTATTACAAAAGTGCAATCGATAAAGCAAATAATCAAGGATAAGCATAGTTTCAAAGTTCCCATTTTATTTTCCCTCCTTACATTTAAACCAACATTGTCCCCAATGTTCCTCGAAGTATCAACGTAATGATAAAAGAAGGTAATCAAAACGAAAGAAACTAATCCCCCCGATTAGCTCGGTAGGATCCGTAAAGTGGTGGTCAAACCTTTCCAAGAAGAATTATTTCGTGAAAAGCTCCTTCCAATCTTGTGTAACTTCTTGACAAACTAAACCCGCACACTTGAACAAAACAAATGAAACCTTCACAAAATCGCGGTGTTAATATATATAAGACTCCGATTTAAACTAGGATATAATGTTTGTGGAATGGATGTTTACAGTAATCTAAGAAAATTAAGACCCGAAAATTCCAAAAATTATAAGTAGCTCGAAAACGAGAAAAGTGATCCGATGTTTTACTCTTCCTCGACGCCACGTTGTATCCTGACGCCAAAGTTATCCCGATAAAACCGTCTCGCGATTTTCCGAAAAATTCGAAAATTTACATCTTTAGAATCGGAAAATTTC
This sequence comes from Chrysanthemum lavandulifolium, assembly GCA_022545495.1. Lineage (NCBI taxonomy): Eukaryota > Viridiplantae > Streptophyta > Magnoliopsida > Asterales > Asteraceae > Chrysanthemum > Chrysanthemum lavandulifolium. The sequence goes on along the minus strand of CM040242.1, from coordinate 224,807,896 downwards.
TACAAAACATCCATTATGACTCGACACAAGCATTTGACTCGAACAAACAAACATATATATCTTTGGTTAATTGTTATTCTCATGTTTACGCTTTCTTTTGAAAACGTGTAATCCTCCCTACACTTATCCCTTATGTAAAATACCTTTATATGCAATTAAGACGAGGTTAAAACAAAATAAATCATTTTTACAAATTTAAACATGAGGATAAACAATTAATAAAAGATATATGACACTAACAAGCAAACAATTAAGTATGGGTTGCCTCCCACGAAGCCGCTTTTTCTTTATTTAAGAGTCTTGTAGCTAGACTCAGAGTCGTGCTCCCACGCTTTCTCATTACCGCCTCTTCACCCTTTGTTTTCCCTTCATCGAAGTGTGTGTAGACGCTGTATGCTCACCGTGATTCCTTGCCAACGCCACAATTATGGGTGACGGTTTTATCTTTTAAATTGGTCTCCTTAATCAGGAAAGGCCCAAACCATCTTGGTTTGTTTCTTCCTCGTGAATGCCCTTATCCGAGATCTATACAAGAGCACTTTTTCCTTTAGAAATTCCTTAGGTTCTTTTGTACCTTAGGTATTGAGGTGGGATTGCTTCCTAACTTTTTATCGGGTTTCCACAACGTCGTGATACAATCCTTGAACCATAAAGTCTCTAAGCCCTTTCTCCCAGCTATTCATCTTCTTCTTAACATTGTTGCCCGGGCTTTTCAATTTCCACCAGTAATCATTTCCATGATCTTAAGAGGGTATCTTGGGATGATGGGTATCCCAGCTGCACTCTTCCCGCTTGAGTATCATGATGCCTTCTCCGATTTGATGGTTGCCTTTGGTGCCTGTGAACGGTGTCCCAAGAATGAGGGTATGCTTATCTTCCTCAACATCAATGATCACGAATCCACCGGATAAACGATGTTAGCCACCAATTAGAACATCTACGCCGATCCTACGGGGTGGATATAAGTATGATTAGCTAAGGAAAGTCTAAGGTCGGTCTTGGCTGGTTTCTCCTTAGTTAACTTATTATAGATTGACAATGGCATTATGTTCACATCGTAGTCCCTTTGATCGCCAAGGCATTTATATTATCAATGTCACCAATACTAACCGGTATCACGAAATTCCCCGTGGTGTCTCGCTTTCTTGTTAACGGTTTTTATAACTAACTCATACATGAGGTTCCATAGGTAAGGCGCCATATTCTTCTTCCGCTATTTTTCCTTCAAGAGCATCCCTAAGAACTTCATTGTACCTAAAGTTGTTTACTTGGTTTGCAATGGTTTTCTTGTTAATTTTGTGCTTAAGGTAGTACTCAATGGTCTCGTGTTCATCATTAGGCATAGACTCTCCTTCTTGCTTTCCTTAGTTTTCCACATCTCAACCCTTGCATTCTGGCATAATGGAAACGGCGCTAACAAATGAAGTGGAGGGCAATCGCTGTTTCTTACGAGCACCTTTTCGAACCTTTGTTTTGGTAAACTAATTACCAAATTCATCATTTCGCTATTTTGCTTGCATTTCCTCTCTCTTCCTATAAACCTCCTCTTCAACTGGGCTAATCTCCGTATGAGCCGCCATATACTCCTCATTTGATCCTCAAGCTTCGGGAAAGTGGTATTGGAAGTAAACGGAAGCGCCTTTCGAACTGGGTTTTGCTCACGACTGGGACTCAAGAAGGTGTGGGCGGTGGCGTGAGTTCATGGATTTGATGCCTTCTCGAGGAATTTGTAATGGGGCTCTTTTCTTCGCCCATAAGATAATCAATCTCCTCTCAATGGCACTCAATTGCTCATCGAGGGTATCGGAGGATTCGTATGAGTTGATATGGCATTAACCACGTTAATCGGAGTTTCGGGAGATTCATTCCAATCTTCGTAGCTTTGATCGACAAGCTCCTCATAATATCCCAAGATTTCTCCAGCTAAAGTCGCCGAGCTTCCACCGCGGCCTCGATCAATGGATCGTTCGAGTGATGAAATCGGGTATGATCATAGAAGATTTGATTGAAGCCAAATATCAATGCCATGGTGGGGAGTCTACGGAGTAGTTCCTTGAATCGAGTCCACGCTTTGTAGAAAGACTCACCTGAGTTGTTAAACGCCAAGATGTCTCACTTAAGTTTGGTGGTTCTCCTGGGAAAAATCGAGCAAGGAAGCGAGAGGTAAGATCATCCCAACTTGAGATGGAGCCATAAAGTCGCCAAGCCAATTACTAGCTTGGTCCCGTAGAATTGAAGAGACGCAGCGCCGGGTCTCCCGAGTAGATAGCATCAAGGTCGATGGAATCGATACCTTTTGAGGAAATCCCTCGATGTCGATTTGATCTTCTAACTAAGTCCATGGAACGCACATCCGCTTTGCACCAACCGGATGGTGCCTGATCGCAGGCCGTAGTTTGGGCTTGGTCGGGAAGCTCAATGGTGTTCCTATAGCCTAAGTGCTTGGTCTCGAGTATTCACCAAGAGTACGGCCTCGCGCGGGTCATTTGGTGCGGTTGACGAGGTGGTCAGTTATCACCTTCCATGATGAAAAGTGATTAAGTTACGTAACAAAGGTCACAAGAAGGGGGATAGACCAAGAGGAAGATAAAATGAGAAAAAATTTACTTGATAGGAATCACAAAGAACCTAAACGAGGTGGACTACTAACTAGCTATTCTATTCTCGCAGCAAAGGCTTAAAAGCTTGATACGCTTACGCAGCTGCTGCTCGGGTCAAAGGAACTTCTTTCGTCGAAAGCAGTTTTCAACACCCCAGGCGTTGAACCAATCATTGTAGTGTAGTATTAGTGTAAGCCACGGTATTGATATCATTCTCTGGAACAGGAATGCTAGTGAGAAGTTACTACGCCAAGGTTATGGCGAGGAAGATTATTTTTTATCTTTTATGTTTTTTTAGGAAATTGAAAGGCATTTAATCTCAGTATTGATTTGGGGGTTGGTATTTCACCGATTACTCTACTATTATCTAATTATCTAAACTAAGGTGGTAGTCTATGTCTAATTAATGCGTCTGCATGATAGTTTAAAGATGTGTTTACTTAGGTTTTACTACCCTTAATTATCTCCTATTGATGGTTGAGTTGTCAATACGCCTTATTCTTAGTTGCGCTTGTGTCTAAAGTTGTAGGGTATGCTTTCTCCCTAACTCTTGAACTTACCAAAGGGTCTCGCCTACAAAACCCACTAGGATAATAAACTCTAACTCTAAGGCACTCTTTGGATGGTTTAGCTTACAACCACTCTGTAATTATATTCTAAGGTTCACAAAGATGAATCAAGCATTACATACACAACGAATGACCTATCGTGATTACTAGATCATTAATCAACTAAGATAAGAAACAACCAATCAATATTCAATAATTAAGTTTCATACCCCTAAGCAAACACACAAATAAATTAGCTTGACATGGAGAATATGCAAGCATACACACAAATAATCAAAGACATAATTGAATTGATGAAGTAAATACTTATCTTGATGTAAGATAGGTTTGGAACCCTAAAATATCGATAAGACACCCTTGGTTCTTTTAGGTTTCACCCAAAAAGACTCTCCTAAACTCGAAAATTTCGGATTCTATATATAATATTACATATGACGGCGCCACCTTATGTTTTAGACGCTACCGTGTCGCCATTAGGGTTTCTGCCTTGGCCACGTTAACTTTGAGGCAAAGATAGGCTAACCTATGCATAGTTAGACTTTTATGGAAGTATTATGGACAATCGCGTGGTGTGATTTGGTGGTTTTGTGGATATATTTTGATTTTGTTTGATACAATACCTTTGGTGTGCTTGAACAATTTTGTTTGGTTTCTTACTGATTAATCTCGTGGTTTTGAGTTAATCGCTTAAGAGTCCCTGCATGTTGTAGCTTTGGTTTTAGACTAATTTTTCGTGGAAATGCACATATCTATCAAAGATAGGGAGGTATGGAAGCTATAATTACGGGAAGTGCATCGTTCGTAGTTAAACTGGATGTCATACTTAAGTTCCGCTTTGACTATTTTAAGTCCGAGATAGTGCAAAAATATTACCGAAAATGCCAATCGAGGGAAAATTTATTTTATCAGATCAGATAGTACTGTTACTACTATGTGATAAGAAGTATATATATGGATATTATTTAATAAAATTTATTTTTATCCATTATTTACTTTCTTTAATATCTTTAAAATTTTCAAATCTTTCTCTCGATAAAACTGCTTCACCAAAGATTAACCCTAACTTCATACCGCACTATCGTAATCCTGAAATTCACCACTTTCATGGCTCAATTGAAGTTTGACGATGTACACAACCAAGTAGGCTTCTAAGAAGCCAAATGAAAGCACATGTTTCGAGCAAATTGTGGATTTCTTGAAGGGATCTCATATTCGGTGACGCCTTACACATAATCCAATTATTTATCTCTCCGCCATCAAGCGCTTGCACAAGAATCATCATCACTCTTGATGATGGAACTATTGCTTTAAAAGCAACCATTGATACTTTGGATTATATAGTTATCGAGGAATCAATGGTTATCTTCTATCATATCGATGCTTAAGGAACTTCTATGCTATCAAATGATGAACTTTTCAATGGACTTCAAAATATTGGATATCTTATCGATGGATCTTTACTTTTTGAAAGGTCACTTTACTCCTCAATGGCGCTTCCTTGTGCATTTTATTTTGCATTGCTTGAGCTCTAAAAGTGGTGGATGGATCAATTTGGAAGCACCATTGTTTCGCATTGGTCCGCTCTATCCACCGGTAGACTCTTCATTTTTCAAAAATAATTTTTGATGCCATGGTTACAAATGCAAATAAATGTAAAAGTTTTTGATGTATCTCGGGTTTTTCCAAATGATTCTTAATGTTGAAATGTTAAATCAAAGAACATACATTGTCCTAAAATTTACAAAGAAGATCTGCATGCATATGAAAAAGAAGTTAGCATATGGGTACGTTTTGTTGCCTCGCTATGCTAAGCTCGATGTTACTAACCCTCGTAGTACATCCGCGGCCGAGTCTCGTGAATAGGATCAACCACAAGAGCCTCGTGATAAAGGTACCCACCCATCACCTCAAAGGACTCCAACACCATCACCACGAGGACTCTACTCCACCTCTACCTTCCCCACCAAAGATATGAGAAAGAACACATGAAATTCCTCATTCCAAACCTTCAACCGCTCTCGATCGATCCAACAAATCTATCTCAAGAGGAGCTCATTAGTCTAATTCCTTAACTTCCACCCGTAATTGACAAATTGGAAAAGGATCTCCGTGAGGTCATCTAAAGCTCAAGTCGAGCACCGTGGGTTAGATTGGTTCCCAGTTAAGAAGTTAGAGGCAAATTTCAAAGCCAAAGGAATTGCAATCATCGATTCTCTCAAGGGAAGAAAATTCTCCCAAACAGGGAGGAATATGGAGGAAGAAGGAGAATCTGAGTTCGTAACACCAATGAAATCTTTCTAAAGAGACCATCACCTCAAGGTCGAGAAGTCACTGAATCTTAGCCAAGAGTTTAAGTTAGAAGAAAAGAAAATCGTAGAAAGAGGCTACAGTCTCAAGTTAAGTTCGTGGTTCTTCTTTAGTTAAGTCCGGTAATGATCTTGGAGTTACTGGCAAGGAAAATATTAAGTCCGTGAAGAAATTCCTCAAAGAAAAGGCAAGGAATATTTCAAGAGTCTCCTAAGCCCAAAAGAACCAAGAAACAGACTGAGAAGATGAGGCAGGGCGTAGATTGCTTAATTATCGAGGAAGAGTCACTGCAGCATAAGTGCGCAAGACAACAAATGGATGATGCACTCTTAGCTGTAAATTTGCAACCTCAACCCGAGGAATTACTGAGAATGTAAGAAAAGACAGTCGAGATCTTAGAGTCCGCTAAATACTAAACCGATGAAGATTGGGATGTTATTAGAGCTAGGATGGAAGTAAATAGGAAATTATCTCCAATATTGTAGATGAAGACTTTGCAAGAAAAATGGTAGACATGATCAATGAGTAGAAGAGGCAACTTAGAGAACAAAGATACAGTGGAAAGGAAAACAAGCTTCCTCACCAAAGGAGAAACAGAGAGTATATGATCAAATTCATCAAGAGTCAAGATCATGAAAGCCGGAAGATTACTCAACCGAGGAAGCCGATAACTGAAGGAGCTTAAAACAGCACTTGAGTAGGTGGTGGACTGTGTCAACAGATTTGTTCCCATGAATTCTTAGCTGGAGGTTTCAGTGACCAAGAGAAAAGGATTTAACCTCTAATATGAAGAAGCCAAAAAGCAGAAAGTGGACGAAGTAGCTGGAACAGACAAGGTTGCAGATAAGCCCAGTATTGTGCAGCAGGAGGAAGAAACTGAAGTAAAAAAGCCTATCATCAAGTGGACTAGAAGGAAATCTTCCAAGACAGAAAAGACTAAGTCAAAGAAGGAAGTGGGGGCTTATACGGAGGACAAGGTAGAGAGCCCATCTCAAGAGTTCACTATGGGTACTATTCCCCGAGGGTCCAATGGTCGCAAAGATTGCTAATATCAAAATCATCATCACTGTGACAAGGCATCTTATCAAAAGATGGAAGACTATACCAAGCACTATATATGTTAATTTTTTTGGTTCACCGAGAGATGTGTCTAGGATGACTCGAGGTGTTTGTAGACACCAATGGTGGAAAAACACGGTGAGAAGAGGCCCCAGGAAGAATATGAGAGAGTTCTATAGGGAGATATGAAAATCATGTTTGAAGCACCGTATGCAAATGATGAAACTGAAGTCGCGTGTGTGACAAGTGATTGGGATGGAGATATTTGCATACTTGTCAAGTGCATTGTCCTGTATTAGAAACCGCAAATATTTATATGCTAATGTATGGATTATCCACTTCCAAACAACTTTGCAGGATTATGCTCGGTAAGGTCGCTTGGAGAAAGAAAGGATGATGCATGTTATCGCTTTGAGGTTAATTGAATCAAAAGCTCAACAACAATAATTTTAAGTTTTTGGAAGAATTTTCTAAGTGTTGTTGGATGTGTTTTAAAAGTTGATAAACAAAATGGATTTGAGGGGAGGCACTTGGTGAAAGTACTTTTATCGCTTACAACAAATGGTTATCAGCTCACCATTCAACCCACACAAGAACTCTGATTATCACATGAGCAAACGGCCTGTAAAGATATCTCAAATCTGCTTAATGACAATTTGCCAAAATTGTATGGTATTCAACTCACCATATAGCAAAAAGGATGAAGAGTTGGCTAGCCCACAAGATCATGGCTTGTGGTAAAGGCCGAAAACCATGACTAGTCCATAAGTGGCATGTTTTCGTAAAGACTTAAAAAATTGTCGATAGTCGCTTGTTTGCTAAAAATTAGATGGTTATTAATGTACCATGGTCTTATACACCAAAACATTGGCTACTCCAAAGAGTGATGGCTATTTAGTAAAGAGACATCAAATCCATTAAATTTTCTCTCGATTCACCTCTCTCATAAGTTTACACATATGTAGTGATGAGAATAGTATGAAACTTTCATGTTTGACGTATACATAGTCATAGAAGGTTCAAAAGACCAAGGAGTGCTAAATGTTTCACGATCCAATGTTGCATGTAACTTATAATGAAGATCATCTCAAGGATGAAACTTAAAGATAAATCCAAGATCCTCGTGAGTTTAAAAGAACTTGAAGTTCACAAGTGAAGACTGCCTAGACGCAGCTAGTAATTCTTGTGTTCTCCATACTTGTGTGTTAAGATTCCGCATTAACACATTAAGCTTTTGCAAAGAGTTCTTCATATAGTAAATTGAATTTATTCAAGTTTACTATTAGTCATTCAAGGCTACTTAGATCCAGAAACTTTTGGACCTACATGGTCTTTTGACTTATACGAATTTTCATTCTACCCTCTAATCAAACCTATAGGACATCATGACGATATACCAAACACACCCATCTTTAGAGAATTTGAGATCTATATTAAACTCAACTCTAAAGTAAGATCATGTTGTTTATGAGTATTTGTCGAAATCTACTTGTGTCAAATAAACATTATACAAGTGATACTCGAGACCTGTATTATTGTATCGACAACTAAACGAAAAAGAGGTTACATTAAATGAGGACGAAACCCATGGAGTCCATATAAAACCACAACACCCATTTCATGACAAATTTAGATAGACAGACATGTAGCAACAACTCATGTAGTAGCAACAACTCATGTAGTAGCAGTTTCGATAAAACAACACCAAAACTTCCATTCAGCTTCTTGTCTTTTCTATAGGACATAAGTCTTGCACAAAACAACTCATGTAAGAGTCTTGCACGAAAGAGGTTTCATGTCCTTAATAGGTGTTTACGTGCTCGATTTATTGCAAGCCTCGGATGTAACCATCCCAGTATAATGCAGACCCGTGTTCTCATATGTGTTTTCGATGTGTTTTAATTTCTTCTATATGAAAATAGTCTCTTTAAGTCCCTTTTTATAACATAAACTACAAAAAAGGAGTATGGGGATGATGGTTTCAACTCATTGTTGCATACCATGTCAAACCCACTTCCTTTTGATAAACCAACACTCATGTTGTGTGCTCATGAACTAGTAATTATTTACATGTACACCCACAATCTATTATTCTTGTTAAACTACGCCATATATATAGTTGCTACTTTGACAACATGCATAGACCATGTGTTGCTACTTTGACAACATGCATGCACCACGCGTCATACCTGTTGTATTTGCTACATCAACCACTTGTTAGTTGATTTTGCTTTAGTGAAACAAGTAAAACTTGTCAACCTTCACCGTAATACCAACATTATGTAGTAAATACGTGATGCTTCGGGAAAGTAAATGTTTTACTGCATTTTCGAGCTAAACCTCTGCTTGAGCTCATTCAAGCCAAAACTTTACCATCTGGACTATAAGAATTGGTTGTGTGAACATATGGACATGCACTAATAGTTGCAACTACACTGGATTTTGCCAAATTGAATCACAAAAAGCTAAGCAAAACAGAAGGCAATCCAACAACCTTCAATAATCACAAGAAATACACTGTCAACATATGAAGAACCAACAATTACACATAAATAACCGGAGTTAGAAATTTACCATTTTGACCTTAAGAAATGGGAGTAGAAGATAACTGAATGGTTCTTCAATTTTAGAAACAAGAATAACCATCAAATTTGGCTGTCCTATAGACATTCCCCCTTTGTACAAGAGTAAAGCGTATTAGCCTAGCCATGTGCAATTCAAAATTCCAGCTTTATTTCCGCAAGATTTTAATATCTTGGCACTTTTGACTTTGACCATCATTGACTTTTAACCGGAAACTATTTTCCTATCATAAATAATCAATCAATCAATCAATCCCCATCTGATCTATTAGTGGACTCTCTCCGTATCATTTGTATCAGATCCTGCACCACTCCGACATACGTGGCTCAAACTCTGGCTCCGCCTGCAAAGATTGAAAATTTCATACGGTGTCGTAAAGAGTACTAGTGACACTGTGACACACAAACACACTTTTATAATCCATGTTTCTAAGACTTCATATATGATTATTGTGTTGAATATGCTTACAAGACTACATTATTGTAGTAGTAATCTAAGTTGTTTCTAACAGACAAATTAGGAGGTTTGATGAACTTATATACACTTCAGATTAATTTCGACCCGTTTGAGATATTTTCCATATTAGTTGAAACTTTTGACTGAAATATTTTGACTCGTAAGTAATAAAGCATAACCCAAATGAAACTATTTTCGGGGTGTCAAAATTGTCATTGGGCACAGAATGAATTAAACTATGAAGGATGGGTATAACGAACCTGAACACAACGTGATATAATATCTGCAAAATTGGAAAGCGATTTGACAGGAACTGCCCTTGAGGGAAGGATCAACCATTCTCGCACGCGCCGATATCGTGAAATTGAGGTACTGCCCATCTCACCAACAACTGCTCCCAGCGATGCCGTGTACTGTAAACATTTCAAGAAAATGTAACTAAAATGATGCGAACAAACAGTATATATATTTATTATATATGTTGTTTACCTGTCATAAGACTTCCGGCCTGTTAAAAGTTCTAACATCACTACCCCAAAACTGTACACGTCGCTCATCTCTGTATAGATCCCTGACTCGAATTCTGGGGCACCATAACCAAAGGCCGCTAGAATGTTTCCTGACAACTGTGTGTGAAACAAAAATAATTTAAGAAAAACAGGAAAACCGTCGCAACAGGTAAAAGGAACCCACAAACAAGACTCGCACATACCTGACTCACTACACCTCGAGATATTAAAGGAGCCAAACCACAATCTGAAACACGCACAGAAAGATCTTCATCGAGAAGAATATTGGTGGACTTGAAGTTTCTGTGAATAACAGGTGGCTCACAGAAATCGTGTAGGTATCTATAAACCACAAGTAAAAAACAAAGAGAGATGTTAATATGACAAAGGGAATTCTTGAGAAAACATAATTCAAATCAGGCAAATTTGAAAACCATTTTTCAGTAAATTGAAACATTCCAAAAACGGAAAGGTTTGAATAGGAGAACCGAAACAAAAAATCGCTGCACTTTTAACGGAAGATATAAATTTTGTACAATAAGTACTTCATACGTATAAAAAAGTATACAACATATCATATATGTAGATTTTTTGAGGACAAAGAAAACAGAAACAAGTTATTTCGTGTATATTAAGAAATAAACTTTTTTCAAGATGAAGGGAGTAATGATGTTTGCTTACTCTAAAGCTCTTGCAGCTCCAAGTGCCATACGGATGCGTACACTCCATGTAAATTTCTTTTTATAATCATCATCAGAGTGTAGTGCATCCTGAAGAGTCCCATCATTACAGTACTCATAAATTAATAGCCTTTGACCATGCTCTGAGCAGTAACCCATGAGTTCAACAACATTAGCATGCCGAATTTTATCAAGATTATTAACAAGCTCAATGAAATCTTCCTCCTTTTGTTGACTGATTACCCTTCTGTCCAACTTCTTCACAGCAAGCAACTAATGGCACAATATGAAGATAGATTATATAAGATTTCAAATTTTTAAGAAACGGTTAGCTGCATCCAAATGCAGGTATGTTACAAATAACGTATGTAATTGCGCTACATCAGTTGGTAAAGGTCATACCTTTCCATTTGGAAGTTGTGCCCTGTAGACACTCCCCAACATTCCATTACCAATAAGATTATCTTGAGAGAAACTGTTTGTGTATTGCTGAAGAGAAGCGATTGTGTAGGACCTGACAGATGTCTGAGGGACAAGAGGTTTGGTGGAAGGTCTTGCTGCTTCAGTGGGAACAATGGGTTCTACGATAACCTTTTCATAAGGTAGAGGAATTGGTTGTGATGTGGAATTGGTGGTGGTGGCGGTGGGGTGGTGGCGGGGTGGTCGATTGAATCAATCTCAAATCTAGTCATGTCTATATCCAGACTCTCCTGCCTTGGTATGGCAGATAGTCTTTGCACATTCATTTCCTGATCCATTTTTGGCTTTAGAGTTGGACTTGGTCTTCTTGGTGGTGGTTGCGGTGGTGGTGCAAACATTTGTTTTGGCTCCTCCTTTGGCATCACAACTGGCGCCACCTTTGGAACTGCAAGAAGTGAAAGAGATTCAGTGGTCTGGGACAGTTACCATTGTGAAGGGGCCCTTATTCCATGACAATAAGCTAAAATAACTTGAATCTCGAGGAGTTGTCTCTTCTTTCCAAATTGAAACAGATCATATAAAAAAAATCATAGAGGTGGGAACGTAGGCGGGTAGGGTAACAAGTACAAAACACTTCTATTATGTCCGGGTTAAAAGGGACTAGGCCGACCCACACAAATGTTTATCCACCTTTTGGTAAGTAAATAAAGTGCTAAATATATATGCAAACCAGCAAATATTCTAGACGAAAACCTATAATGACTTTCACGTTTCGCGCAATTAAATCTCTGAGGTTTGTTTTTTGCATCAACTAAATCCTTCAACACATAAATCTTACAAAAATATTATTTTGCATGTTCAAAAGGTCTTATTTTTGCGTAATTAAACCTCATAACTCGCTAAAAGAGACCTTTTCGCTATAAGTGAAGGCCTTTGATCATGCAAGAAGTTTCAGGATTGCACAAAATTTACAGAGGTTCTCTGAATTTTGCCTATCACAAAAACATATCATACATCTTGTAATAGGTTATCATAGCGCTTTACCAAACTCGAGCCATTTATAGGTATATTGGTTGAAATTGCCATCTCCAACAAATTCCATGACAATAAATTAACACTAAGAAGGTAAACATAATCAAGATACCTTTATCAACTTGATTGGGTGGTTGAGAAAACGTCCGTTGTCTATCAGGTTCTCTCTACCAGTGTACGGAGCTATCTCATGCCTCTTGGGTATCAAACCTGGAGTTCGCTTTTCTTCTGAAGCGCCTTGGTGAAAATAGAAGACACACTAATGCCAGAAGTATAAAACCAAACACCGACGCAATCGACACCCAAACTTTCTTTTAGCTGTCCAGGACTTATTTGTGGTGGAAGATTTGGAACCCTGAGATGATGGACCACTGGCTTGTGGTGGTGCTTGTTTACCAGGTGGTTGCTTCCCGGTGTTTGTTTAGGTGACGGAAAAAGGTGTTCCAGAACCTGTGGGTGTGGTTGAGGACGGGATCCGGTGGAGCTAATGGAGCTGCAGCAGTAGTACTATTGAATGAATTCCCATCGCTTTTGAAATTTGGAATGCTTAGTAATTTGTCGGGTATAGGTCCACTGAACAGATTGTTTGCTACATTTCTGTAAGGCAGAAAAGAATAAGTCGGTAAAAAATACAAAAACAGTAAGTGCAGTGTTTGACTATGGTTACATGCCGTTAAATTACTTCAAAAAGTGACAACACAGGGGAACTTTTGTGGATATCAATGATTTCCAATACTTATAATGAGTATATTTCATAAAAGTTAACGAACTCTTTTTACAGAAGAAAAAACATCAAAATCTGATGATTTGGTTTTAAGTAATCTTCTAACCACATCAGAAAAAAATAGTCAGCATGATCCACGTTACAGACACGTATTGCCACATCATACTTTTGAGCAGGCTATGCGGTCAAATTACCTTAGATAAAAGTTATATACTAAGTTGTTTACTTAAAATTAATATTCTGAAACTGTAGATTTTTTCTGTTTACCAAGAATAGCAATTTGACAATAGTTAGTTAACTTTCTAGCAATTAGCCAACGTCAAATGAGCACTTCATTTTATCTGCAATACTATTAAAAAGCTTACAAATCAACCAATGGAAGATCTTGTAGAACATCCAATGTCCCAGAGAGTTGATTGTTCTGCAAATGACTGTCGGGGAACATGTTAGTTTCACTTATAGAAAGAAATGTCATAAATTATTGTTCTTAGTAAGATAGCTGATGACTCACAAGGTAGCTAGAGAAGACAAACTTCCTAAGGAGGAAGGTAACTCTCCACTCAAACTGTTACTCGATATATCACTGAAAACAGAAAAGTAAAAAAAGCATCCAAATATTAACTAGAAGAAGAAAAGAAGAAATAAGTTTTTTGAGATAATGGATCTTACAGATTGGCCAAACCAGTAAGGCCAGCAAAGGAATCAGGTATTTCACCAGACAAATTGTTATCATTTAGAGACCTGAAATCGAGAAAAGTAACATATTAATAACTCTGACAAATGCCTGAGCTAGAGATGCAGGTCCATTATTGGTTAATACAGGTGACATTTTAGTATAGAACAGGTTGGGTCGGGTTGATATGGTAACACTGGTTGTTCAATATTAATAACTACAGAATGTGTTGGTTATGATTAAAATATAAAAATTCACGATAATAATATCAATTTTGTATAAAAACAACTAGGAGGTTGTATGCTCAAAAATTGATTTTGGGTGACTTTCAAACTGCTGACCTATTTAAACCCGCTTGACACGCTTAGCCCATTTAGCTAAAATTCTTGAATTGAACCAGTAACTGGTTGAGATAAGACAAAGAAGATGGACCCGTTAACAAGTAAGCGGAATGAAACACCTCAAATATACGCAAAAACATAATTGATTAGAGCTTACAGGGCAATTAGCTGTGTTAGAGAGGACAGAGTCTCTGGTATGCTTCCAGTGAAGTTATTATCTGCAAGAAAACTGCCAAAGGTAAACAAATCAGAAAAACAAAACGTTATAAAACCAAGCTATTTGGTAACATTGGTCATTATTATCGTTAATCCCATGATAGTCTATAAGGTTAAATCTTGCACGAATACTTACATTGTAGTGATGGTAACAGGAAGCTCAGATGGAAGGTCACCACCAATTTTGTTATTGCTCAAATCTCTACAAGCAAATAAGTTGACCAATTAGTCAATTATCAAGCAAACATATTTTCATTAAACAAATAATAGTCTATCTTAGTGATATAGGAAGGCCAGATTATCCGTGTAATTATCTAACAGTTACTTACAAGCTTTGGAGTGAAGAGAAAGATCCTAAGGTATCACCCAATTCTCCTCCTAAATTAGCACTATGAACGGTTCTGTAAAACAAAAGTAAAACACCTCATTAGAACATAATCTCACAAAACTACAAAATTAAAACAGATGAATTCACATACATCGATATGACGCTTGTATTAGTAGCATCACACACAACACCTTGCCAACCTCGCACACGGGTCTCCAGCACTAGCCGTCCATCCAGGAAGAGGTGGATATCCCAGTGCGGCGATAAATTATTCATTGCACTAACTGAGCAAGTAAAGATAGTAATAACAAAGATAATAGTTAGCATCACTGTTAAACCAATGCCTTCAAAAGAAGAGAAAAGAACAATAAACCATCATGGTTCCTTTTCTGCTTTAAATCAACTTTAAATGAAAATTTTCAGACAAAAGTTACTAGGAAGAATTGACGGGCATACATGGAATTTTTTAAGAGTTCAAAAAGTGATCACATCAGAAAGTAACAGGAATACATGGTAGACCAATGGGACGGCGATTGAACAACCATCAGGAAAGGTTACCATCACAAAATAAAAGACATGTATTCTATGATTGCGAAATTCTCCCTTGTTCCAAAACATTAGTCCAGTAAGATCTTGACACCCTAATATCTCAATATTTAATAAAAAAAACATCCTAATATGGAATTTTAAGCCAAATTAACTGCACCAGCTTTTTAAAGTATTTGTTTTATCGACAAAAGGTGTGAATTATGTGAACACTCGACCCCGGTGCTTTTTGAACGGCTATCATTCACACCCCACGCGAATAGCTCCAAGAACTCCACTAACTGGAGTGAGCTCGAGCCGAGACTGAACCCACGACCTTTATCCACAAAATCTCTCCGGTGGGCCCATGGGTTTCCCGGAGGTGGTACCAAACCGAGCCAAAGCCCTTGGGGAAAATAATTTGTTTTTATGGAAAAGCAAATTAAGTGCACTATTAGTTGCCAAGATTAAAAGGGTGTCTGTGACGAGGGCTTATTTTTCTACTTATCAGCTTATTTTTAAGCGGAAGCACTTTGTAGTCTTTTTTGCATTTTTCAGGTAAAATAAGCATTAATTTTTGCTGAAATTACAATAAGCAATCCCAAACACCCCCTAATAGAAGCATTAGTTACCAAATTAATTGCACTATTAGATACCAAGATTAAGGTTTCTTTCTAAAAATAGAAAGAAATAAAAATACACACAAGCTAAATATGAAATTCAACAATTAGTCAAAAAAAGTGAGTTCATGATTGGCTAGCACACCAGTTCATCGGCAATAGTGTTTATTAGGCCGATCTACTTCCATTCTCTCTCACACACTAAACACACCTAAAAACACACACACATCTTTATCTCATAACAACAAAAAAACATTAAACTTACCATCTGTAGGATTAGTAGCATAACAAAAAGGACCAACAAAACATAAAAACAGCAACAAGGTCATAGATCTCTTAACATCCATTAATATAACTTAGCATGTCCAATACAACCTGCAAAAAAAAATTACAAAAAATATAAAAACTCAAATCTAGACAAAATGTGACATGGGTTATTTGCATAAACACAAATGCTCAAATGGGTATTGCTTAGATTTGTATATAAGTGGCATTTTATAAAAAATGATCACCTAGCTTGTTGTTGTTGATGATATGAAAAAGGTAATAAGTAGAAAATGTTGGAAAGTTGCAGAGATGACAGATTAAAAAAGATTTGTTTAATAAAATTTTCTCTCTCTCTAGAAAGAAAGGAAGAAAGGAAGAAAGAATGGATGGTCAGTGAGTGTGTGTGTGTGTGTTTTTGTGGAAGTCATACATATCTGCTAAGCAAGTGTTTACTTGAAGAATGTGACAACTCAGATTTTCGTGTCATTTTACAAACTTTAAAAGTTTCACTATTTCATCATTTATCGTAAACTACGTTTATTTAGTATCAAATTCACGTAACCTTAATGGTTTAGCTGCGAATTCATGAACATTTCATCAAGGACATTTCATATAGACTAAATTTAGTCTACATATCATCAATAACATCATTTCATATCAATATTATGCATGGGTTTGCATTTTTCATTAAACATTTATTTTCCTATTAAATAAACGCTATCGCGTAATTAATTATTTTGAAAAATTGATCCGATACTTTCAAAAACAATTATCCCGATATATTTTTATACTCATATTAAGTTTATAAAATTATATTATTAATTTACCCGATGTTTTCAATTTATTTCGTATATAAATTGTTATGTTTATATAATTACTTACGTTTTCTTAAATACTACACGATTATTATTATTTCACTCAAATTTTGCAAGAAATGTATTTTTATAATTTTATGACCTAAATATATTTTATCTTGACCCGTGAAAATTTATTTTTATCTAACGCTACCTTAAATATTCAAATGGGTACACAATTAACCACAAGTCTTCAATTTACTTACAAGTAATTACACATTATACTTTTAAAAAATATATATATGTATATATATTAAATGAATGACTATCCTCCCTTGTCGACAAGGGAGGGTGAGTCACAAGGAAAATTTGCAAAATATCTCTTAGTATAATCTTATTATACTAAACCTTTTCATACTTTCACTTCATTTCACAAGAAAAAAAAAAGAAAAAGATCAAGACTCATTGTTTTCTCTCTTCCTCTCCAAGATTCGGCAGCCACAAGGATCATAGGAGGATCATCCCAAAAATTTTCTAGACAAGATTATTACACACTAGTATCACTTCTTGTATAGGTTTTGAAATAAAAACCTAAGGTGATTAGGAAAAACCCATTGTCCTTAAACCTCATCATATTTCTTGTAAGCATTCATATTCATGTTTTTATTTCACATTCATTGTTATGGTCATATCATTTTATTTGAGAAACATGCAAGTTATGTGATGTTTATACCACTTTTTAAGGTTTTAAGTGTTAAATATATATAATCCATCCTATAATTACTCCTTGTTATATATTAGTTTTGGTGATGTCTAGGAAACCATGACACCCTAAGAAGGTGTATGGTAGGATTAGAATAGCTTCGGAGTTGTTTTGAATGGGTTAGAATAGGTTTGGCGAGAAAAAACTCATTTCGACAAGTTTAATAAAGGGTCTGTCCTTATTTTGAAAATCTGGAAAATCCGACAAGAAGCAAAATATTTTGGGCTAGATATTTGGAAAATATACTTTAAAACGAAACGTGGCCGCTTGAACGGATTAAAACGGAGCTATAACGAAGAAGTTATGAATTTTTCAAGTTGGCGACGAAAATATAAATTTTCCGAATTTCAAAGAAACATTGTTTATTTTGTACGAGTCAAAAATGAAGCTTAGGCGTTGTAAATTATGTCGACTTGTCAAAAATATGTTAGTATACTTTGATACAAAGCTAAGGATCTTTAAAACGTAGAAAACGGATTTGTAACGACTAAATTATACACGTTTACAAAAGTTGCCGTAACTTTTATTATATAAGAAAAACTATAACACATTTCTAATAGGCAAGTTTTACGGCAAAAACTAGTTACCAAGTTGAAGGTAGTTTTTAACATTGATTTAGAACTTTTTATAAAGTGATGTCTTCTAGTAAAAGTGAGATCGCCAAGTATATTTTCCAAAATGACCGACTGTTTGTTTAGCGGAGTTGTAATGAATTAATTATGGTCGCTTAAACTTTGCCGAAAAACCATCCTTAAACTATATTTTGGCTACAGGTACCATACTTTACCTATATTTTTCTCTATGATCGAGACCTCTGGGATGGAAACTTAAACACTAAAACTTTGAGATAATGATACGAGCTTCCCAAAAACCGTTGAGTTCGTTTCTTAACACTCGGCGTACACCATTTTTCGACTAGCTTTTCGAGGTCGTTTAGTCACTTTCATGAATTCTTCAAATGATATTATTTTACTGACTAAAAGTTATAATTTCATAATGAATCATTAAATGATTATCGTATGATATCATTTCAACGTAAATGCTTGAAAAGTAATTATTAAATTGTCGAGACATTGTAAGAATTATTTTTTCGATGAAAAGCATTACTTTCAAAAATTCATAAGTGGTATAGATATCATACTAATTGCATGCATAACATTACATCATAACTTATTATGTATTATATCATTCATAATAGGTCAAGTTTAGTGATTCACGCTACATTTCGTGTACTCACTTTTGTCATCGCATCATTGTACCAAGTGAGTCATAGCCCATACTCTTTAATTGTTTTGATTAAACTCTTTGGGGAGATACATGCTCAACTAACTTTTATGACTAACATGATTATTTGAAACTACAATGTTTAACTTCTATATCATAAATCATGGAACTAATGTTTAGTCATTGATAATTGTCTATATCATTGAGCTAATTGTCATGGTATAATAAATTGTCGTGGTATAATCATTGAGCTAATTGTCGTGGTATAATCATTGAGCTAATTGTCGTGGTATAATCATTGAGCTAATTGTCGTATAATCATTGAGCTATAATCATTGGGCTAATTGTCGTGGTATAATCATTGGCTAATTGTCTAATTGTCGTGGTATAATCATTGCACTAATGGCCTTGGAACGATTTGAAACTATACAAATTATGTGTTATATCAAGTAACTATTGATACATTAAGTTATGTACTGTTATGTGAATTCATTTGACATCATGCATTTGAACATAAACTATACATATTTTGGCAATGGGTTGTAAACACACAGGTTGCAAGTTTTGTATGGGCGAACTTGAACCGAGTGGATTTACAATGCCTTTCTTGCATAAACGATTTTGAAAGGCTTTACATTTCAACGCAAACTCTATGAACTCACTCAACCTTTGTGTTGACACTTTTAGCATGTTTTATCTCGGTATCTAAGGCATTCACTTCATGGCATGCATGTGGACATATCATAGAGTCGTGGTGACGACGCGCTTTCACTGGGTTTCATATACTTTAAAACATCGTTTGAATTGTAACAAATGTATTTTCCGCACAACTTGATTTCATTTGGGACCTATACTTTGTAAACTCGATTGTTTTATTAAATCAAACGATGTATTTTTTCAAACGACACTTTAGGTCGCTCAATATAACTGTGATTGTGATGCTATGACAACAAACCTCGAATTCCATTCACGCAAAATGTAATTTGGGGTGTGACAGATTGGCATCGAGCTTGATTATAGAGAACTAGGTTGCATCATTGACCTAGACTATAACTACATCATCATAGCATCTTATCATTTCATCATAAGTGCATATTCACTTTACATGCGGTTTATACGTACATTTTTCGAGTTATTTACTTTCATTCCAAATCGATTGTCACATGGATGCCTTTAAATACCCATCCCATTATCCTTTCCTCATACTCTAATGTGGAGAATGCCTTGTCATTCCCTATCACAATTTTACATCAGTTGATTCATTACCGATAACGTCGAATGCCGAGGTAAAACCTTTAAGTAGGGCAAAGTCACTATCACTCCTTTGTTTCACCACTAACATGTCGAGTTACACGTTATTCACACATTAAGTCACTAGACCATCATACATTTGAAGCACTTACAACATCTCATAACTCATCCTTTGGGAACCCGTCGATCATTTTGAAAAGTAACCTCAAACTTATCACCTCACATCACATCTCTTTAGAGCGCTTATTCTTAACATAGGACTTTGCTACGTCTCACCTTTCCTCTTATTTTGAAGAGTTATGGCACCGAAGAAAGCTGCACCAGAAATGACACCAGCTGCTATCCAAAGGTATATAGAGGATAGTATAGCCGAGGCACTAAGGAAAGAGCGAGCAACAGTAGCTAACTTGCGCCGAGGCCGCTTCTTGAAGTCGCTAGACTTCTTCCACAGTGAGCTGCAGGAGGATCCGGAGTTCAAATTGTACATACAAGGACTTTAAAACTATGATCCTACAAAGTTCAAAGGCACCAAGGAGCCACTGCTATGGTTCGATGGTTTGAGAAGATGGAGTCTGTGTTTCTTCTATGCAATTGCCCAGATGACTACAAGGTGAAGTTTGCCACTGGTACACTCTTAGATGGCGCAATGTCATGGTGGAATTCGTATGCACAACCTATTGGCATCGAAAATGCATATAAGCTCACGTGGGATCAATTCAAGAGGTTGTTGACAAAGAAGTATTGTCCACGCACGGAGGTGAAGAAATTAGAAACGGAATTCTATGAGTTAGTGACTATTGGTTATGACATCGAGACTTACATCAGGAGGTTTCAAGAATTGGCTGCACTGTGTCCATCAATGGTTTCGGACAATGAGAAACCATCGAAAAATTTCATTGAGGACTTCCACAATGTATTCAAGGAGATGTAACTTCTTCCGATCCACAAACAATTGAAGAAACTATCATGATAACTCAAAACTCATGGCTCAAGTTGTGAAGGGGAAAACATTATCAACAATAACCGCAACTACAACCACAACAACCAAACTAGCAACAACAAAAGGAAATGGGAAATGACCGGGGAGGTTATGATAACGACAACCAAAACCGTACCACTAATCATCATCAACAATGTATAGAGGGCAAGAAACCGCAATGGTTTATGTTCTCGCCCCAATAGAAGGCGGGGGTTATCTTGGAACCTACCCACTATGTAATCGATGTAAGTATCATCACACGGGTCTTTGTCCCGCTAAGTGCTTCAAGTGTCAAAATCGGGACACCTTGCCAGAATTGTAGAGGCAAGGCCATAGATACATGTTACGGATGCGGGAGCAAGGACACTATCGAATCGATGTCCTCAAAACCAAGGTCAACAAGTTAAAGGTGCTCATGGAATGCATACATGTTAGAAGGAGGTGAAGCTCAACAGATTTCAACAACGCGAAGACCAAGAAGTTCGGAACTAACAATCTCATTTTACTTATGTACTACGTCATACTAAGTTTATGTCTTCCATCGTATTCGGATCTTATGACTTAAGATGTACTACTTTTGATAAACCACTCGTTGTAAATATTCTCATTAAGCGTACTTTCTTTTCCTTCGATTCATTATCACTTACGAGGTTTAGATCTCTGTAAACATCGAGAGTTATAACAACTAAACCGAACGTCACATTATCGCTCCTTAATTATACATAGCCTAGCTAACTATGTCTAATTTGGAGGGATCATGTTGTGTTGGGAGCGATTATTTATAAGTCTTAGTGCAAGGTGGTTTTCACATATTCATATAAGTCTAAGTGTTACTCATGGAGATTCATTCAATATTTTCTTTACTATGATGTTTTGTACGCTCTAAATCATCGATAATCGTAACGACACCTCTTCATGTCTTCTTTCCTCGATATTCATCACAAACTCAAAATTCGATAGACTAACACGAACCGAATTCGTGGACCGAATTCCTTTTGGTTGGTGTATATTGAATGTGACAACTCAAGTGGTTTTCGTGTCATTTTACAAACTTTAAAAGTTTCACTATTTCATCATTTATCGTAAACTACGTTTATAGTATCAAATTCACGTAACCTTAATGGTTTAGTCGCGAATTCATGAACATTTCATCAAGGACATTTCATATAGACTAGATTTAGTCTACATATCATCAATAACATCATTTCATATCAATATTATGCATGGGTTTGCATTTTCATTAAACATTTATTTTCCTATTAAATAAACGCTATCGCGTAATTAATTATTTTGAACAATTGATCCGATACTTCCAAAAAAAAATTATCCTGATATATTTTTATACTCATATTAAGTTTATAAAATTATATTATTAATTTACCCGATGTTTTCAATTTATTTCGTATATAAATTGTTATGTTTATATAATTACGACGGTCTTCTTAAATACTACACGATTATTATTATTTCACTCAAATTTTGCAAGAAATGTATTTTTATAATTTTTATGACCTAAATATATTTTATCTTGACCCGTGAAAATTTATTTTTATCTAACGCTACCTTAAATATTCAAATGGGTACACAATTTACCACAAGTCTTCAATTTACTTACAAGTAATTACACATTATACTTTAAAAAATATATATATATTAAATGAATGACTATCCTCCCTTGTCGACAAGGGAGGGTGAGTCACAAGGAAAATTTGCAAAATATCTCTAAGTATAATCTTATTATACTAAACCTTTTCATACTTTCACTTCATTTCACAAGTAAAAAGAAAAAGATCAAGACTCATTGTTTTCTCTTTCCTCTCCAAGATTCGGCACCACAAGGATCATAGGAGGATCATCCCAAAAATTTTCTAGACAAGATTATTACACACTAGTATCACTTCTTGTATAGGTTTTGAAATAAAAACCTAAGGTGATTAGGAAAAACCCATTGTCCTTAAACCTCATCATATTTCTTGTAAGCATTCATATTCATGTTTTTATTTCACATTCATTGTTATGGTCATATCATTTTATTTGAGAAACATGCAAGTTATGTGATGTTTATACCACTTTTTAAGGTTTTTAAGTGTTAAATATATATAATCCATCCTATAATTACTCCTTGTTATATATTAGTTTTGGTGATGTCTAGGAAACCATGACACCCTAAGAAGGTGTATGGTAGGATTAGAATAGCTTCGGAGTTGTTTTGAATGGGTTAGAATAGGTTTGGCGCGAGAAAAACTCATTTCGACAAGTTTAATAAAGGGTCTGTCCTTATTTTGAAAATCTGGAAAATCCGACAGTAAGCAAAATATTTTGGGCTAGATATTTGGAAAATATACTTTAAAACGAAAACGTGGCCGCTTGAACGGATTAAAACGGAGCTATAACGAAGAAGTTATGAATTTTTCAAGTTGGCGACGAAAAATATAAATTTTCTGGAATTTCAGCAAACATTGTTTATTTTGTACGAGTCAAAAATGAAGCTTAGGCGTTGTAAATTATGTCGACTTGTCAAAAATATGTTAGTATACTTTGATACAAAGCTAAGGATCTTTAAAACGTAGAAAACGGATTTGTAACGACTAAATTATACACGCTTTACAAAAGTTGCCGTAACTTTTATTATATAAGAAAACTATAACACATTTCTAATAGGCAAGTTTTACGGCAAAAACTAGTTACCAAGTTGAAGGTAGTTTTAACATTGATTTAGAACTTTTATAAAGTGATGTCTTCTAGTAAAAGTGAGATCGCCAAGTATATTTTCCAAAATGACCGACTGTTTGTTTAGCGGAGTTGTAATGAATTAATTATGGTCGCTTAAACTTTGCCGAAAAACCATCCTTAAACTATATTTTGGCTACAGGTACCATACTTTACCTATATTTTTCTCTATGATCGAGACCTCTGGGATGGAAACTTAAACACTAAAACTTTGAGATAATGATACGAGCTTCCCAAAAACCGTTGAGTTCGTTTCTTAACACTCGGCGTACACCATTTTTCGACTAGCTTTTCGAGGTCGTTTAGTCACTTTCATGAATTCTTCAAATGACATTATTTTACGACGAAAAGTTATAATTTCATAATGAATCATTAAATGATTATCGTATGATATCATTTCAACGTAAATGCTTGAAAAGTAATTATTAAATTGTCGAGACATTGTAAGAATTATTTTTTTCGATGAAAAGCATTACTTTCAAAAATTCATAAGTGGTATAGATATCATACGAATTGCATGCATAACATTACATCATAACTTATTATGTATTATATCATTCATAATAGGTCAAGTTTAGTGATTCACGCTACATTTCGGTGTACTCACTTTTGTCATCGCATCATTGTACCAAGTGAGTCATAGCCCCTACTCTTTTAATTGTTTTGAATTACTTTTGGGGGAGATACATGCTCAACTATTTTTATGACTATCATGATTATTTGCAAACTACATGTTTAACTCGAATCGGTTTAGTCATATTCTAGTCATAAATCATGGAACTAAATGTCATGGGATTATCATTGAGCTAATTGTCGATAATCATTGAGCTAATTGTCGTGGTGGTATTGTCGTGGTATATCATTGAGCTAATTGTCGTGGTATAATCATTGAGCTAATTGTCGTGGTATAATCATTGAGCTAATTGTCGTGGTATAATCATTGGGCTAATTGTATAATCATTGGTCGTATAATCATTGCACTAATGGCCTTGGAACGATTTGAAACTATACGAATTATGTGTTATATCAAGTAACTATTGATACATTAAGTTATGTACTGTTATGTGAATTCATTTGACATCATGCATTTGAACATAAACTATACATATTTTGGCAATGGGTTGTAAACACACAGGTTGCAAGTTTTGTATGGGCGGAACTTGGAACTGAGTGGATTTACAATGCCTTTGCTGCATAAACGATTTTGAAAGGCTTTACATTTCAACGCAAACTCTATGAACTCACTCAACCTTTGTGTTGACACTTTTAGCATGTTTTATCTCAGGTATCTAAGGCATTCACTTCATGGCATGCATGTGGACATATCATAGAGTCGTGGTGACGACGCGTTTCACTGGGTTTCATATACTTTAAAACATCGTTTGAATTGTAACAAATGTATTTTCCGCACAACTTGATTTCATTTGGGACCTATACTTTGTAAACTCGATTGTTTTATTAAATCAAACGATGTATTTTTTCAAACGACACTTTAGGTCGTTCAATATAACTGTGATTGTGATGCTATGACAACAAACCCAAGAATTCCATTCATAATTTGGGGTGTGACAGTAACACCGCCCCGACCTAGTCGGTTAGGCCAATCGGTATAGAAACGGGTTGGAAAACGAGCGGCACGAGGAGAAAATTTTGAAAATGCGATCATTGGTATCATAGAATGCAACGGCTAGTTGCATTAAAAAATTGCCTTTAAAACCAAACTAACCCAAAACTCATTTCCCACACTTTTTTAAAAACCCCCACCTTCACATTTTAAAATCACAACCCATTTTTCACAAAATCATCACTACCCATCTTTCAATTTCTCATAAAATCCCAACCTTTTTATCATCAAAATGTCTTCCGAAGATTGCCAATCAGGTTCATGCGTGTATTATTTTGCACAATATGGTTATAAAAGCAGACGGGAGGGCAATCTCACCGGTTCATATAATGGATGAGCCGGTCCACCGATGTTCAAGACAATGTGGTAGCGGAGTTACTAGACGAAGTTCTCCATGACCGCCTTCGATATGATCTCACGAGACGTAGACGTCAATACTTGCCGCATCTTGATGATTAGTGGGGTTTTTTTTTTTAAATCTAGTTTTTTTTTTAAGTATTATGTAATGTTTCTTTTTTTTAAGTATTATGTAATTTTTTATTAAGTCATTGTTGAATGTATTTTTTATTTTTAATAAAATGTTATGTTTTTATTTTAATATTGTATGTGATTTTATGTATTAAAAATATATGAAAAAAAAAGAAAAGAAATTGGGTATGATTGGGTACCACTCCCTCCACTTTGGGTAGTGTTATGGTAGAATTGGGTAGTTTTGAGTTGGAGGGTTTTTATTGGATAGAGGTGATGTGACAATTTGGGTAGTGTTGGGTATTAGGTGACTACTCCCTCCCTCTAAAAATCTAAATGAGAATTTAGTTATGGAAAGGTTATTTTTATTCCTAAAAGATAATAATGATAGTCTCTTATTAAAAGATTGAAAAAATAATAATAACGGTTGACTAAATGGGTTTTTCTAGGGCACAAGTTAAGCACACTATATATACATCGGAGCCCACGAAAAAGTACATATGGATCCACATAAAAGTACAGACAAGTGTACTTTTATATGGGTTCCGATATACATTTTGTATACTTTTATTGTGCTTAACTTGTGCCCAATTGTCAAGATCAGTCCCTCATCTTTGAGCTTTTGGCAAGAATGACCCCTCAAGTTTCAGAAAGTGCAAGTTCAGCCCTTGGATTATTTGTGATTGGCAAAATCAAACCTTGGAAGATATTTTCAGATTTACATGTTTGGTCCTTGGATTTTCAGCATTTGCATCTTTGGTCCTTAAAATACACCTTGGTTCTATACTAGTCCAAAATCCAATCCAATATCAAAACTTTCGGCCCAATTAATAAACACAAGACCCGGTCCAACCCAGCAAAACCTTACCCGTATCCTAAAACAAGTTAGACAAACCCTCTCTAAATATACAATTTTGAATTATATAAATTATTATGTAATGATTTATTATCGATTTTATATAGGTTTATAAACAATAAAGTCTAAATGTTCATTCATTTGCAACCCTATTGATTTATAACAATTACACGTCATTTTTTTTTAATTTTACTTTGCTTAAAGTTAAAGCTAATTGTGATGCATGACTCCGTAAAGAAGGAAGACTTCAATACCCGATGAAAACAATGAACGGCGGATTAAACATCAAACTTTGGGTGCATGTGGGCGCCTAGACCCGACTGTATCAAGCATCCAGATCGGGTGCTTCAAACATTTTGACTTTACTAGTTTATTTTGTTATTTGCAACCTTTGTAGGGAGCATAGTTGCTCAGTAATGAAACGGAAAAAAGCTAATCGTGATTAAGTGACACAAAAGTATTGGTAAATCCTAAGCAACTAAGTTAGGCTACCCACAGTGGGTTGGTCGACACTCAGGTCAACCGACCGGTCGAGCTCGATCGTCCCACTGTGGTGGCTGTTGATGATCGGTTGGGGGGAGAAGGATGAGGCAAACTAGTTCGCCTACACAACCGAGTTTTTCAACTCAAAATCTTTAATTATTTTGGACCGTTTGAAAAAAAAAAAAAAAAAAAAAAAAACTTTATCACTTTTACAACATTATAAATAGTTAAATACCAACCCCAAACACATTTTTAAATACACATTTTCAAACACAATTCTCTCAACACAAAATTATTATGGTTTGTCGTCTCCCCATTCCGTCGAAAAATGCAAACATATGTTAAAAACAATGCGAAGAAGACGATGCGGCTCGACAAAACGCTATTATCGGCGTTATCAAGCAGTTTGATCTCGCAAAAGCAGAGAAGCAACATTTGAGAGAACAATACGCGATTTGCAACGACATTTCGCCTAAAAGAAAAGTTGTGATTATCAAATTTTTGATGGATGAAGCCCGCAAAGACGACAATATTGCTGACACGTTGTGGATGTGTGTTCAACAGATACAGAACAACATCAGCACCAAAATCACTTGGAGCTATATGGAGAACACAACCGTTGGTGTGGTGCATCAATTTCGTTTGCTAGACCTACATCGAGAAAGGCGGAAGAAGAATGTTTGGCTTATATCGGGAATTTCTTTACATCAGATCCTTCGTATGATTCTGCATGGGGGCATTCAGATTAGGATATGTTTATGTATTTTGTATCGTGGTAATTTTAGTTCGTATGTTTTTTAACCGTATCGTATTGTATGATTTATGTAATATTTTTATTATTAATAAAGTTTAATTTTGTTGTTAAAAATATTTTTAAAAGAAAAATAAATAAATAAATAAATAAATAAAAATTAACTAGGTCATTAGGTAGTCGTCAGATCATCAAAAAAAAAAACAAACTAATGTGTCACAGGTGACCCAAGTTACCACTGTGTACAGCCTTAATATTCTTTCTGTCCAATTGATATTGGCATCTTTGCTTCTTTTTTTTATTTACGAAATACTTGTCTTTTTAGCGTAGAGGTTATTAATTTGGGTTAATTCCATATATGCCCAATATAAACCTTAAAATGTCATATTTACCCAACCAAAAGTTAAAATGCCATATATACCCATTTAAGTTATCATTTTGTCATATTTACCCATTTTATTATTTAGATCATTTGCAAATAGATTTACAATTATTAAATTACCATTAGACCCTTGATACTATAAATAACATAAGTTTTCATCTTTATATACCTATTCGTATAAAGTCACTGCTCTTTAGCTACTAATTTTAAACATATTACATCAAAGTGTAATCTTAAGCTGCTAATTTCATCACATGTAACACAACCTATTTAATTAATCAACCTAAGCCATAACACTGAATAAAATTGTTGTTGAATCAATCACATCGACTCAGATACAAAGACTCAATGAGAAAATCAAATCCATTTTGAGATGACAATTGATGTTTTTCTACTTCTCAACACATAAGTTACAAAAACAAGAGTAGTATCATTGTAATATCATTTTAACACAACAATCATACTTTCCATATGGGATATAACTACTTGTGGGATAACAACGTGAGTTATAGGGTTCTTCAAGCGAACCATTGCAACATGTCAGGCAAGTTTAAGCAGGTAAGGTAAAGAGGAAAATTTGTCTTATTTTTATTATTAGGGGTATAACTGGAAATTTACTGATGTAAATCCATTTTCAAATGTTTTAAACAATGAAATGGGTATATATGACAATATAATGTTTAAATTGGGTATATATGACATTTTGATTTTTGGTTGGGTAAATATGACATTTAAATGTTTATATTGGGTATATATGGAATTAACCCTATTAATTTTTAGATTTATTATATTAGCCTTAACTTATTATTTTTTGAAATGCGATAAGAATATACCGAATTTGTGACATATTAAATATCGGTTGGATAAGATGCCTAATTGTTATTAAATTTAGGGATTAAATACCGATTGGATAAAAAGACGTTGAATTCATATCATTTACTTAACTTATCATGAAAGATATTCTAATAATCTAGATGTATGTAGAAAAATCTTTTAAATGTTATTTCCTAAATTTAAATGTTACAACCTACAAATGACTTTTTTCATTTCTTTCAATTTTTCAATACATTCAATTTTTTTTAAAATCATTTTACAAACTACCTCCATTTCCAATGTACAAAAGTCTATCAAAAGTCTTTTCCAATTAAGCTATATTTAATGAGGAGTGTGAAATGAAAATTCAACAAGTCATTATTTATGTTTTCAAACGCTTGTAATATTGCAAGTCATTTTGCTAAAAAATATTTATTCAAGCTTTGCTTACGATGCAACAAGTCATTCAAATAGTTTTTTCGTAATAGTGTCAAGTCTTTGCTCAAGTTACTATTGTGTATGCTCTAAGCACACTCCAAACTAACGGCTAATCTTACATTATCCTCAGTGACGTGCCACTAGTTGCATTCAACACGATTTTGAAACTTTAGTTAGTAAATACTTTACCTTTTAAAAATATAATTATATATTGCATAATTACCTCTTTTTTTTTTAATATAAATCCCTTTAAGATCAAATAAATCAAGGTCATCTGTATTATCGATAAAGAAAATACATTTACTTAACAACTTACAAAATGAGTTTTTATATAAATGTACCATTACGTATAAAAGGTAATGTAATTTATTAGTTATTTAAATACTTATTACAATTTATCCACAAAACTTTCTTCACTTTCATTTACAAGACAAAACATGAAGAAAGAAAATCGGCAAGAAGAGACAAAGAAATATCACGGCTCCAAAAGGAGAACCCAACCAACTAAACAAAACATCAAGAAAGAAAAACATCGAAAATGAAATCTATCAAACTAAATCTTCATCAGACGATGATCAAATGCGCCCATGAAAATCGGTTCCTAAGCGCCTGTTAAAGCCCACAACAACACCATTCTTTGAAGAGCAAGAAAATTTCTTCATTCAAAGTAGAAGAAACCTTGTCATCCGAAGAGGAATACAGAATGCAGTTTCTCCAAGCCTAAATCTCGAACAAAAACCGAACAACCCGTTCAAGATATCATCCAAAGTCAGCTTGAATAAAAGAGGCAAGTTCTACCAACTCCAAATTTTAACAAAGTAAAACTGATATTTGGACAAGAACAAAAGCAATGAACTATGGATTCAACTTCAGAACCACAAAATAGACAACAAAAGTCATCGATATGAAGAATACCACAACGACATAGGTTTTCTCTAATCGGGTGACGATCCAAGGCAACTCTCCAAGCATATTTATTTACTTTGAGAGGAATCCATGAATTTCAAACAAAATCTAATCGGTAACACTATACAAAAAAAATATATGTACACACAAATTGATGCCATTATACATTATTGTCGCTATGTGCGAGTAATTACCTAGCATATCCAAAATTGCCTACTCATATAATATATTAGACTTGTATAAATAAGTGTTTGTAAGTCGTAAGGTTCAATAACGTTTAGTTAAAAGGATACTTAGGGAGGGAGGAGTGGAAGCCTAATACCCTAATACCATGGGGGTGCCACATCACCTCTATCCAATAAAAACCTTCCAACTCAAAACTACCCCAATACTACCTTAACACTACCCTAACTAGTGGGAGTGGTACCCTAGTACTCGAATTCAATTTTTTTTTTTAATACATAAAATCACATACAATATTTATAATAAAAACATACCATTTCATTAAAAATAAAAGACATTGCATAATACTTAAAAAAACTACAACTTAAAAATTGAAACTACAACTTAAAAAAAAAAAAAAAAAATTACATAAGTTGAAATTAAAATAACTTAAAACTACAATTTAAAAATTGCAAGCCCATCCGTGTTTGGCATGCAGTTCACGCTTCGGGTAAGAACTAATTCCAACATAGCGGGATCGCGAATGTGATCATGCGGCCTAAAAACTTCAACTCCGCTGTGTATTCTTGAACTTCGCCCCTCGAGTCAGGTAGCCAACAATTGTTTCGCCATCTTGCTTTTTCTTCCAAATATTGTGTCTTCTTTTGTGTGTAGGCGTTGATTTCATCCGCAACGTTTGAGATCGACGAGGAGGATGCACTTGCTTCTTTTTCATTTTTCTTGATTCAATTGAGGGTGGGGTCTTCATTCATGTCGGAATGGTGTTGCTTGCCGCGTCATACTCCCAGACCTCCTTTTTGAAGAATTGCTTGCAAAGACCTGCAATATCTTGAAAACATTCTTGCTCCAACCATTTGTCATGACCTCGACAATCTCCCACCGCTATGAGTAAATTGTTTTTTCTTGTCAGATAGAAATCCATTTCACTTTTCACCACTTCCAAGTCGTTGCACCCACTAGCCTTAGCACGCTTTCTACATTATATACAAAATAATGTAATTGTAAATAAAAAGTACAGATTACGAAAAAAAAAAGTATAGCTAAAAACAAAATAATGTAATTGTAAATAATAAAGTATAGATTATGTAATTGTACCATTGAGGTAGTAGCCGCTGAAAATACCCATGGTCGTGTTCATTGATCTCCACTTGGTATTCAACGCATGAAATGTTCGTGAACTCGAACCCAAAGTTGCCTCGTAATGCTCGAGAATCCGTTTCAAAACCGCTTGACCTTTGTTCATTACCGACAACACCACATTCGAGATTTGAACCCATGCTTTCGCCAAAGCCTCCTCTTGTGCCGCCGTCCAAACTTCACGGGCCTCCTCCCGAAAGCTTTTTCTTCCTCTCCGGATCGACTTCTTGAACTTCCTCATCTTCGCCTTCTTCGCTTGGTAGTGGTTGTGTTTCGCACGCACTCACGCCTTGACTAAGGTTTTCGAACGGGAAAACTCGCTTATGCAGTTGATGTTGTAGTGTTGTGGATTCAATTGAGGAGGAACCATATTATATTGGAAAAATTGTGGAGATTGGGGTCAGGAACATAAAATTGATTCGGGATGGTTGAGAATAAATTGGCTAAATCCTAACGGAGTTTGTTTTGGTTGATTCGGGATGGTTGAGACCGACCTCGACGCGAGGTGAAAGTTTTTTACATCTCCTCGATCCATAGTTTGGTGTTTTGAAATATTAGTGTGTGTTGTAATTTGTGTTGTGTGTTTTTATTTTGAAAAATGAGGTGCAAGTTTAGGTGTTAAATAGGAGTGATTTTTTATTTTTTTTTTATTATTATTTTTTATTTATTATTTTTTTTTGGCTCAAAATATCCGTTAATTAACGTTACACACGCTCCCCCAACGTACACTTTTCCAACGTAAACCTTCGGCTTCCCAGCTCGAATTTAATACCCGCCCCCTAACCCGCAGTACACGGAATGGTCTACCCGAGCGGGCTCTTGAGCTCGATGGTGAACCCGACGTCCACTCCGTCCTACCTTAATGATAGAGCTTTTTAAAATGTTTATAAGTTTGTCATGTCATATTAAACCATTAATTTATAAAGCTTTTGATTTTATAAACTTTATTTTACTATATATAAACTTTTTACAATTTTATAAAATGCTTATCAATAATACATCTATTAAATTATAAGTAGGTTCATGGTGTTAGAACTTTTTATGTTACATCTACTATGGTTGAAACAAATATAAAGCTTTTAATGTGTTTTGAAATTTTTTTAAACTTCAAATTGTGAATGTCCTAATATAATAATATTTCCTAATAATTAACATGAATCATAATTCAGTTTAGTTTGAAATTTGTATTTTATGTTTTGAAAAGTGTCATGGTTTTATATAAACTACATTATATAATAAGATTTTGAAAGAGAACGATCGTAATGTTTAAACTTGGTTTGAAACTGACCTAAAAACATTTAAAAGATCTCGACGGGTTGTAAAATAAGCGGCCTCGTCTGCAATCGTCGAAATCTTGCAGGTATTTTAGATCCACTTTTAGATCCAAGTTTTAAGTTCTCACGATCATTCTCTTTTAAAAAATATAGCTACAAAATTATGTATTATATAAAAGAAAAAATTACATGTTTGGTCCATGTGGTTTGCTCATATTTCAAGTTTAGTCCCTAAGTCGTTTTAATTACACCAGAGATACCTATTTTTGAAACCTTGCACTCATTTAGTCCCTATTTTGGATGGGCGCAATGCAGTCCGTTAAGTGTTTTCTTGTTGTTAGTCCTTCGTTAATAAATTGTGCAATCGTTAGTCCTTATTTTTTAAAATATAGTTTCCCAATTAGTCACCCGCTAATAATAGCATCGCCCGATTTTGTCCGCTTTATCCGCTGCTCGCTTTTATCCGCTTTCCCCATTTTTTCGTTTTCGTCCGCTTTTATGTTTTAACGCTGCGTGTGTTTTATATGTTTCGTCCGTTTTTACGCTTTTTATGCTGTTTTTATCCGCTTTCATCCGCTTTTTACGCCATCCGCTTTTACGTTTTTTCTGCTTTTATCCGCTGCTCGTTGTTTCGTCGCTTTTGCTTTTTACGCTTTTTGTCATTTTTTCCGCCGCCGCTGTTTTACGTTTTGTATGTTTTTATCCGCCCGTTTTCGTTTTTCCTTTTTTATCCGTTGCTTCGCTTTTTATTCATTTCGCCGCTTTTTTACGCTTTTATCCGCCGCCGCTTTTAACGTTTTTTTCGTTTTACCGCTGTTGTACGTTATCCGCTTTCGTTCGTTGTTTATAAGTTTCGCTTTGTTTTTTACGCTTTGTCCGCTTTATCCGTTTTCATTCATGTTTTCCCGCCGCCGCTTTTCATCCGTTTTTATTGTTTTATCCTTTTCATTCGTTTTTAATACGCCGCCTTTTACGCTTTACGCCCATTTTTATAGCCATACGCCGCCTTTTACGATAAAAACGTAAAAGTGAACGAAACGTAAAAAGGCGAAACGATAAAACAAACGAAAAGGATAAAACAATAAAAACTGATGAAAACGGGCGAAACGGAAAACATGAATGAAAACGATAAAACCGACAAAACGTAAAAACAAAGCGAAACCGATAAACAACGAACGAAAACGGATAAAACGTGAAACAACGCGCTAAAAGGAAAAGAATGTATAAAACGTATAAAACTGGTGAAAACGGATAAACGTAAAAACGGCTAAACGAATAAACAACGAACTAAACGGATAAAATGCATAAAACGTAAAAAGGTGCGAAACGTAAAAACGGATGAAACGGATAAAACAGATAAAACGTAAAAAATGGACGAAAACAGATAAAACGTAAAAAGGGCTAAAACGAATAAAAAACGAACCAAAACGGATAAAACGAATAAAAACGTTAAACAACCAAGGCGAAAAAACTGACAAAACTTAAAAACGGCCAAAACGAATAAACAACGAACAGCGGATAAAAATGCACAAAAACGTAAAAACTGCGAAACGTAAAAACTGGACGAAACGGATAAAACGTAAAAAGGGTCGAAACGGATAAAAAATGTATAAAACGGATAAAAGCGACAAAAGCGTAAAAATGGACGAAACATATAAAAATGTATTTAAAATGGTAAAACATAAAAACGGACAAAAACGAAAAAAGAAGGGGAAAACGGATAAAACGAACGAAACGACAAAAACTTAAAAATCGGGCGATAATTATTATTAACTTAGAATAACCTAAAACTATATTTTAGAAAATAAGGACTAATCTGCAAATTTTATTAACTAAGGACTAACAAATAAAAACACTTAACGGATGCATTAACGCCCATCCAAAATAGGGACTAAATGAGTGAAAGGTTTCAAAAATAAGATATCCTACAGAATTAAAACGACTTAAGATTAAACTCAGAATACGAACAAACCATGCGACTAAACGCAGAATTTTTCTATATAAAATTAATAATTTATGATAGAAGTCTAGAAGTATAATAGTGTACCTACTAGATAACCATGTGGTGGGGTGGCAAGCGGTGGGCGTGGTGTAGCCAGCAAAAGAAATGAAATTTATTTGTTTAGAACTAAAGAATTGTTTTGGTTTATTGTCGTGAATTATTAACCCAGATTTGATTCGGAATGAGGTGAATGATAATGGGTATGAAAAAGTCAGATCATTACGATTGTTTATGTTTCGTTGATAAAATACAGTATGAAAAAACAGATAGATATTTTAATTTCAGAAATGGAAAAAAGAGGTCCATTTTAATTGGATTTCATAGACACCAAATCAACACAGAATGAATCTACGACTATGATATACCCATTTTCATTACTTGGCCACAAACAAAACAAAATGAACACCGACTACGACTTTGAAACATAGCCTCATTCCCATTAACGCAAAACCAAACGCCCTAAAGTTTTATGTATTTTCTGTGGGAGTAAAGAAAGAGCGATGCTTCCTTTTTCGTAATGAATCCGATTCCTTTCACTTTCCTCAAAATTCATTTCACTTTCCATTCTATCTTTATATTAGTTTTTTACATATCCACGTGTAGAGTCTGGTTGAATAAAGATTTAAAAAGTCAAAAATTAAATGAATCGATCGATTTTCAATCAAGATGAAAAAATTAATCGTCAATTTTAAAATTAAATATTTTATAAATCGTTGATAATTAAGTAAAACTAATTAAATCGTCATGTCAAGCACAAAATCATACTTTGGAAAAACTTTTTTTTGCAAGTATTTTTAGTGTTGAAATTTACCTGTAAAATATTTTATTTTAAAAACGAGGGAAGAGATCTAGTGAGTAGAGAAAATAAAATAAGAAGAGTGAGAAATATTTTTAGCCACACATTTCAAATAAAAAAAAATTAAAAGGATGCATCTATTTTTGTAGGTGCATCTAAAATGGTTGTGGTTTCTTCTTATCATTCTCATTTCAATTTTATTTTTATTTGATCCATACTCTAACGAAGGTGAAAAGTGAATTTTTTGTTTTAATGAAAAATAATAGTCAAGATTTGTCCATTCGTTCATTTTTTTTTAATTTTATTTATTTATTTATTTACTGAACTCACCTCTTCATATGTAATGCTATTATTAAGGGGTGTTAATTTTCGTCATGATATGATAAACGACACAAATTTGACACGAGGTTAAATAAGTTTTGGTTAATGATAAACATATTAACACATATAACCTGTTTAACAAAAATGTTGTGTTTGGGTTGATTAAGTATTAAAAAAGTTAAACCGTAAACCCGTTTAAATATATAACTTGAATTATATGTTGGTTTTGAATTAAATATATTGTGTTATGTACTTAATATGACAATATGAATTATCATTATAACTAGGATATTATTGAGATTATTGTATAGTTATTTGTTTGATATTATCCTTTTTGAATTTAAATTACTTGAATCGATATACCACCTTTCTTCATTAGTTGACATATATACTTAAACAGATTAAACATATAACATACGGGTTACGTTGTTATGCAAGTCTGAGTTAAGGTTGAGTTTTTTGACATAATTAATAAATGAGTAGCGTTTGACCAGAAGTTATATTAACCAGCCAACATGCGATCCCAACTAACAAAGCAACCCGAACATAACTCGATTGTCACTCTATATATTGTTGCTATTTTAAGATGTTTTAAAACAGTTTTTCATTATTCATAATATACTACTATAAACAATCTGCCGTTTTAATCTTTTGAGTTTACTCTACTATATTGATGTCATTATACATTATTATTTACAAAATCAAATAAAAAGTTAATCGATCTTCTAAAAGTAAAGCTATTTTTTATTTTATTTTTTGCTTTACAAAAACAAATCAGCATTAACTGTAGTTTTCATAAATGATGTGTTCTTGCATAATGAACAATAATTTTGACACACTAAGAGTTTGTATCGATTTAACCAATCTTTTATATAATAAAAGAATTACATCATTTTGGAGTGTTTTAGCAAAACTCTTCTCATTGAAAAATAAATTGAACCAATAGGAGAGATTGATTTTGCCACGTAAGCGAATTGATAAAAAGAAATTTATGTTATCAGGTAAAAGGTTAAAACCTTTTAGGGAGAATTTCATCTACATCCTTGAGAAAACTCATAATTACGTCAATATTCTTACAAAATTTATAATTTATATATATACTAAAAGGGAGGACCTTTTTTTGCAAAACATGCATTTAATGCAAAGTTTCTCAAATTGGCAAGAATAGCCCCGATGTTCAAGTGGCGCAAAAGTAAGTCCAAACATTAAATGCAAGATTCATAACTTGGCAAAACAAATTTGAGGTTTAAGTGTCGTTGCAAAGTAGGTCCAAACATTAAATGCAAAGTTTCACAACTTGGCAAAAAGCAATTCATGAGGTTTAAGTTGTCGCTACAAAGTAAGTCCTTTGTTCAATCCCAAGAAAGATCGCTAGTTTCCACACTCGTTACATCTATATCCTTTCAAGCTTAAAATTACTCATCCATATCCAAATAAATAATTTAATCTAAATAAACTAATTTTAATATATAAAATTAATATCTAAATACTAAATAAACAAATATTACCTTTTTACCCTCTCCCTAAATAAACAAGAACAAGACACATTTGTTCCCCAAATCGTCTCCCCCTTCTGTAATATTCAAATTAACAATCTCAAATGGTTGACTCAACATAAATATGTTTGAATTGATATCTATGGGCCCGTTTGGTTGGTAGATGGGTTTAGTATTAGGATTTAGATTAGGATTTGGGTTTGGGTTGAAAGAATAAAAGTTTTTTGTTTTGTTATATTGGGATATAAATTGTTATTAAAAGTTATTATTATTTTAAAGTTAAAATAATATATTGTCAATAGGCCCACTAGAAAAATATAATAAATTATACTCTTTGTACATAAATATGCATATGAAAGTGACGTTTACATATACAAAGAAGGAAATAGTAAGCCTTGTCAGAAGACATGGCAGTAAAGTAAGGTACCATAATGGGTTTTTTAGATCCCTTATTTTCCAGACTCACGCCCAATTTTAAATCCCACATAGACGAACCAAACAATGGATTTCATTTTAATCCCAAACTTTTTTCTCAAAACCCATAAACCAAACGGGCCCTATAAGTATTAGACGTTCTCTAGTTATATCCATTGACTATTAATACCTTGAAAGAACAAAATAATATTATATTACATTCAATTGGATGTATGAGATTTATATAAAGTAAGGTAAAAGTACATAAGAAGTTAAAAAACATATGTTGGTGGTCTTAAATAAATTAACCATTAAAGCTTTGAAAGTATCCCGCAGGTAAATCCAAAAGATATTAAATCTACATTAATATGTGAGATTATTGTTTATGTCCAGGTAAATGTTTATAACGAGTGTAGAAACCCCGCGATGCGTGGATTGGGCTTCTATGGACTTATTTTGTAGCGACACTTAAACTTCAGGGTCTTTTGCTAAGTTGTGAAACTTTGCATTTAATGTTCGGACTTACTTTGCAACAATACTTAAACCTCAGGGACTGTTTTTGCCAAGTTGTGAAACTTTGCATTTAATGTTTGGACTTAGTTTGCAGCGACACCTAAACCTGAGGGGCCATTCTTGCCAAGTTGCGTGATGAGTGCCTAAATACTCATCAGTTTTGTACAAAATAGACTGCAAAATCATCTGAAAACACTCAGAAACACATCAAAATGATGAAAATATCACAAATCAGTATTTTATGTGTCTTAAATGCAAAAATATCAAAATCGATGAAAACATATCAAATTTGCAAAAATTGCGCTTTAGTCCCCAAGTTTCAAAATTGTCAAAATAGTCCCCGAGCCAAATTTCAAAAGAAAAATCATCAAAGGTTCCTTTTAAATCATAACTTGTCAAATTTGGTCCTTTGGTGAAAAATGTAAAAGTTTTGAGAAAATTACAATTTAGTCCCTCGAAAATCCAAAATGGTCAAATCTAGTCCTTGAAATTTTCAAAACGTCAAAATCAACCCTTGACTATTAAAGCTTGGCAAGACCATCCCTTGACTACTTTTCATAATTTATATGTTTGGTCCTTGGAATTTCGGTTTACATATTTGGTCCCTCAGATTAATACTTAAACAAACCAAATGGACCTTATATAAACCCATTTATATATAAACCCCAAGCCCAAAACAAATACCCTTGGCCCAACTGCTTTACCCAATCCAATCCTCAACCCAACAATATACCCGGTTTATACCGAATCCAACCCACCCTTTGTTTAACACCGGCCAAATGCTTTGACCCACACCACTTCTCTCTCATTCACATGATGCACCATTTCCATCATTTCCTAGCCTGCAACTCCCGATCACACTCCACCTCCACTCCATCATCACTACACCTCCTCTCCAAACACAAAGAGCCAAGATACATTCATTACTTCCCTATCACACACTCAATCTCACCCCACATGCTTAAAACTCATTTCCCGCCAAAACACATGAAGGGCCAAGATCACTCAAAAATGATCCAAGAGTCAAGATTTATGGTGGGATTTATCAGAGATGAGAGAGAGAAGCAGTGGGACTATAAAAAAGGAAGAGTGATGAAGCTAGAAGGAGTTAGTTTTTGTAGTTAGTTAGTTTTTTGGATTTTGAAGCACTGTTTATCTAGTTAATTTGTTGTATCTTTCATTTTAGTTATAAACCCGCTTGTTTGTATTTTAGTTTTTACATTGTACTCGGTTTTAAGATTTAATCCAAATTCGCTTTTTGTCAACTTCAAATCTCGCTTGATTGCTTTTAAGTCTTTGTACTAGCTTATCGAGCATTCAGTACCATAGATTTAGCTTGCTTATCTCAGGTTTTCAGTTTAAAGTTATTGAGCAAAAGAAGAAAAAATGATTTTCCTGAGGTTTTGCATAGCAATTTTAGCTTAATTCTGGATAGATGGAAAAATTATAAAAATAGAAATCACAAGTTTGCTAGCTTATTTATCTTTGGTTAAAAGAATAAAATTCAAAAAAAAAAAAATAGTTTACTTGGTCTGCATTTGGTTCAAAGTTGGAAGCTTGGGCTTGTATCTGTCCTGTGCAGGGGTATGTTGTCCAACCCAAGATTTTTAGCTTGTCAATAGTTGCACACACTTATTAGAAGTAATAGAGTGGGGCAAAAGAGAGTTGGGGTGGTGGACTAATGGTGCCTAGAAGCTCAAGTGCGGTGTTCATCTTGTAGCTTATTCAAGTTAAGCTTCCATTTGGTTGGACTATTGCGAGTGATTACTTTATTTCTTAATCACAGCGACTTTCAAAGACCGGTTCATTTTATTGATTCTAGTTTAATTTAGCTTTATTTTCGAGTGGTCTAGTGTAATGTGCATCTGATATCATTTCTGCTGCATAAATTGCTTCTCATCACACTTTTAGGTTAGCTGTCTTTTGCTAGTTATAGTTGGTTAAATTGCTTAGCTTAGGATTTTTATTAAGATTTGATTCTGTTTCAGAGTAGTCTAGGTGTAGATCAACAGAGTGTTAGTCTAAAATTTTCATTATAGTCTCTAAACCAGTGTTTGGAACAAGGTTTAGACCTGTGCTAGAGTTTTGTTAAGAGACTAAGGTTTGTTGATGCAAGTTTGATTAGGCTCAGCTAATTTATGTCTGTGTTGCAATTGGTTCTGAGAACTGTAAAAGTCAACACCAGTGTAATTCTCATTTAGCAGTTTGATGGATGAAATTAGAGGTAGGCTTTGATAGCTCCCTACTTTAGGTTCATATAAGTTAGCTGAATTAGGTGCAATCATACCTTAAAACATCATTGATCATTAGCAGCACTAATTCAAATTTCAATTTAGTCAAAAACTTAAGATCTGTCAAGAAAGTCAAAAGCGCCCAAAAGAACAGTTTCCAAGCAACTTGCAGAGGTTATTATAAGCTCATTTGAGCTTATCTCAGTCTCCATTTTGGTTTATGGTATCACTGGTTGGTGGTCTTGAGGTTCATAGTTCTGGTTCCCACATAAGCACATTAGACAAGCTTGCGCATAAGCTTCAAAGTAGCTGGATTTATCCTGTGCACTGCATAACCATATTTGATAAGATCTTGCAGACCTGTCCACAAGCTCATGAGAGCTTGTGAGTGGCTCATTTTTGGTTTACATGCACTTTGCTAGGTTAACTAGAGATTGCAATATCTGGTTCTAAGTTTCGAGCTTATCCAGTGACTTATTTTTAAGCTGCAAAGTGATACCATGATCTGTTTGGTAGTTTGGAAGTTAAGGTTTTAATTTGGTTGTTTTGCTTCTAATCTGAGATTTAGTGTTCATATTCAGTCGCATTAAGTTGTTATAAGTTGGTTTTAACATAATTCATGCCCTTGTAGCTTCTGGTCAATTAGTGTAGCTTTTAGCTTATTTTTCCCTATAATCTTCAATAGCAGATTCAAAGCAGCTTGCATTTCCATTGATACAGTGTAGTTTTAACTATTTTTCTTAGACTCCCCATATTATTTTAGAATTTCCCTGAATTTTTTATAATTTTTGGTCACTGTTCACTAATTTTCTTTGTTAAAAACAGTTTTTAAGTCATTTTAAATAGCTTTTAATACAAAAAATTAGAAAAAGGTTCAAAAAAATAATTTTTCATTTTTCTTAGGCTTAGATAAATATAAAAAGTGAAAAAAGTAATTTTCCATATTTTTCATAGTTCATTTGGTAATTTTTAGTAATTTAATTAGTTTTTAATGGTTTAAAATTAATAGAAAATAGAAAAATAGTCACAAAAATACAAAATTAGTTTTGAAAAGTCTATTTTGATATTTTAGACTTTTCCAAGTGTTAATCTTATTTTTCTAGCTTAATTTCATATTTTCTTATATTTTAGGTAATTAATTATTAGTTAAAAATAGTTTTAATTAGATAATTAGTTTTAAAATAATTTTCTTTTTCTAAATATTTTCTTATATCATTAGGATTGTAGAAACATCATTTTCATATTTTTAGGGTTAATATTGACTTAGTTTCACGTTTTATTTTGTACGTTAACGTATATTTTAATTTAAACGTACGTTTTAGGTTTTAAACGTTCATCACTTTAAATATAGTGATAGCGTTTATTTAATAGGTTTTATCTTTTAATTTCCTTTAAGTTGCATTTTAGCCCTTGTAGTTTATGTCCTTTTCCGTAGTTATAATAATTCCAAATCCTTTTCCGCTCAAATCTCGCGATCACTATATCGTTTGATAATCCATCAGCATAGCTCATTGGACATAACGACCCGGAAACACTATACTCCTCAGATCTTCATTGATTTCGTGCTTAAGTCGCTTTAAGTTTTCTTACGCTTGCGTGAGAGAACTTGACCAGTTTCTTGCAAGATCAAATTCTGGCGGCCGGAGTCAGGTCGATAATCTTACGTTTAGCAGATTAGTGATTTGGATATATACTCTTTGTTCATACATCCATCTCAGATATGTTTATATTTTCTTTTAAAAATCAAAAATCCAAAAGATTTTCGCCTTTGTTTT
The DNA here is from genome assembly GCA_022545495.1 of Chrysanthemum lavandulifolium. Classification (NCBI taxonomy): domain Eukaryota; kingdom Viridiplantae; phylum Streptophyta; class Magnoliopsida; order Asterales; family Asteraceae; genus Chrysanthemum; species Chrysanthemum lavandulifolium. The sequence goes on along the minus strand of CM040242.1, from coordinate 224,765,383 downwards.
TGCATCATGTCTATCCAAAAATCCAAAATATTCGCCTTTACCTCTAACCCTATTTGATTCTTTATCTCTTTACCTCTATCCATTTGATTCTAACTTTTCTATCTCGATGGAATCATCGATTCCTTGTGTCGGTTGTGGAGAACCGCTTTGGTTTACCGTGTCGTTGGTGTACGTGCGAGCAGTGCGGTAATGACATTCATAACGGAAGTTGTTTGTTTTCTTGGTTCGAGGAATTCATGTTCTTATGATCAAAATTCTTTCAATGAGCCGAAAACTTCTCCGACTACCCACCCCAACCCCAAAATTTTTCGCTCAATCGTGAAATTGCTATGGTTGTGGGATCCGTTAGTTGATTTTCGATGTCAACGATGTTCTTGCGAGAGGTGTGGAAATTATCTTACGGAAGGATTTTGTTCGTTTGTGCTCGGGTCGAAACTCATGCACTTATCCGAACTTTTCCAATTATCCTCAAAACGATTTTAGCCACCCTCCTCAGTATTCATTTGAGCAAGAACCGTGCTATCAAAGTTTTAATGACACATCGTTTCAGAATGTACCGAATTTTTCTTGCACAAATTGTGGAGGTCCTCACGATAATTTTCAATGTCAACCGTGGAATCAAAATTACTATACTTCGGGTTTGAAAATTTCCAACCTCCACAGACCATACGGTTCAAACTCCACCTGAGCCGTTGTCTCAAGAAATTTCCTATGATTTTGAATCCACAATGAAAAAACTTGATGATATACTTCAAAACCTTAAGAATCAAGTGAGTGGTGAAAAAACCATGGGAGAATTGCTAGCCGAAGAACGAGAGCTCGCAATTCTAGGAAGAATTATTAGCCCCAGAGCATGCGGCTCTAATGCGTTCCCAATTTCTTAATGCGACTATGTATGATGATGACGAGGAGAGTATTCCTTTGAAGAATATTATTTTTCAACTCCTCACTCAATTGTTATCCCAATAGTTGAGATTCCATCTCAAACAACTCGCTATCACACCAAGCTCCCACTCACTCTCACGAACATGGGGACGAGCATCTTGACACTGTTCACGAAAAGGAATCGGACGAATTCATAAAGTCTAGTGTTGAGGACCTTGTCCCAATCCCGAGAGTCACAGGAACTTTGACCATATGTGTGATTCTCCTTCACCTCTTGAGTGTTCCAATGATCATTTGGAAACTTTCTCCGATTTTAGCGACGATTGTGCTTCCGCTTGAAACATCGAGTTTATTGAGGCATCACTTCCACAACTCGATGTTGATCCCTTCTTGAGGAGTTCTCCGTGAACTCACTCACATCAATCCACTCTTTGATTTGAAGCCGATCCGGGAGAGACCGAAAGTCTCATTGACAATGATCGTTCACTCACTTCTTATCCCAACAATCCAATAGAGAATGTTGATCAATTTGTTCCCGAAACATTCAAAGCTACTTTCACTAATCCTCTATTTGAATTCGACTCAATTCACTTCAATTCTCGAGAATCCACTCTTTGATACTCGATTGAGGATAGTGATGAGCCCACAATGGAACAAGAGTTCACAATTTCACATCATGTGAATGATTCTCTTCACGAGGAGTTCGCCGGTGAACTCTCTCATATCATATCTCCGCCGGAGTATGATTGCGTGGATGGCAAAAATCATGATCGGGGAGAATCTCAATTTGCATAGCTATGACAAATCTTCCCACCCTCCTCCCGATATGCCTTCCAACCCTAAGAGCTCAACCAATAAATCCAAATAAGTGCAAGCGACTTAATCCCGAGGAAGAAGATCTAATCATGATTGTTATCATGATTTTCCTTCTTTTCTTCACCTACTCGGTGACTTCCTCTCTTCTTCACTCCTTCTCGAATGAAGACACTATTTTGATCCCGGCATTTTCATTCATCATTTTGAGCCGGTTCTATGTATATCTCATCGGTGTGGAACTTTCACGTGTTTCAAATGTTTGTCGAACATTTTGAATGAAAGTCCGATGGAGATTGTTTCTTCCACTTTGCTTCCCCATGAACCAATGAATTGAGTCGAGTCAAGCTAGCGACTGAAATCAAAAACAAGAAGACGCACCATATGGGTTTTCACCCATATTTCGCCTTCTTACCCCTTTCTACCACTAAGTGTGGGGTGATGCCCACATGCTAAAAAAAAAATCTTCTTTCTAAATAATGGCCGTAGTATTTCCTTTCACGTTCTTTGTTTCGCATAACCGCGGTACTTTGAATATTGAGGGCAATATTCATTTCTAAGTGTGGGGGAATTCTCACAATTTTATCATATAATTATACCAATTCCCGTTTTGGCCAAAATTTTTTTTTGGAGTAAGTGTTCTACACTTTCTCATTTGGTTATCGATCCGCCATGTACAGTAAGACAAAAGGATTAGCTAATCCAGAGCAAACGGCTCTTGGTAAAGATATATCAAATCCGTTTATATGGCTTGCAATTTGCCCAAAATTGTATGGTTCTCAACTCACCATATCCTAAAAAGTGAAGAGTTGGCTAGCCCGCAAGATTATGGCTTGTGGTAAAGGCGATGGAAAAACCATAATTGGTAATCGACTCACCAAAGATAATATTGATAAGTTATCTAAGAGTTGGCTAGTCCGTAAGGGTACGGCTCGGTAAAGACAAATCAAACCGTTGGAAGTCGGTGGTTTGCTCAAAATCACATGGTTATCGGTGTACCATGGTTCTTACTTGAACTGAAACATTTGGCTACTCCGAAGTGATGGCTTTTGGTAAAGAGATTAAAATCCATTATGTTTTCTCAAATCATTGCTAGGGACTAGCAATATCTCGATGTGGGGATTGATGAGTGCTAAATACTCATCGCTTTTGTACAAAATAGATCGCAAAATCATCCGAAAACACTCGAAAACACATCAAAATGATGAAAATATCACAAATCAAGATTTTATGTGTCTTAAATGCAAAAATATCAAAATCGATGAAAAACATATCAAATTTGCAAAATTGCGCTTTAGTCCCCAAGTTTCAAAAATTGTCAAAATAGTCCACCGAGCCAAATTTCAAAAGAAAAATCATCAAAGGTTCCTTTTAAATCATAACTTGTCAAATTTGGTCCTTTGGTGAAAAATGTAAAAGTTTTGAGAAAATTACAATTTAGTCCTCGAAAATCCAAAATGGTCAAATCTAGTCCTTGGAAATTTTCAAAACGCCAAAATCAACCCTTGGACTATTAAAGCTTGGCAAGACCATCCCCTTGACTACTTTTCATAATTTACATGTTTGGTCCTTGGGAATTTCAGTTTTACATATTTGGTCCCTTGTATTAATACTTAAACAAACCAAATGGACCTTATATAAACCCGGTTTATATATAAACCCCCAAGCCCAAAACAAATACCCTTGGCCCAACTGTTTTACCCAATCCAATCCCCAGCCCAACAATATACCCGGTTTATACCCGAATCCAACCCACCCTTTTGTTTAACGCCGGTCAAATGCTTTGACCCACACCACTTCCCTCTCTCATTCACATGATGCACCATTTCCATCATTTCCCTAGCCTGCAACTCCCTGATCACACTCCACCTCCACTCCATCATCACCTACACCTCCTCTCCAAACACAAAGAGCCAAGATACATTCATTACTTCCCTATCACACACTCAATCTCACCCCACATGCTTAAAACTCATTTCCCGCCAAAACACATGAAGGGCCAAGATCACTCAAAAATGATCCAAGAGTCAAGATTTATGGTGGGATTTATCAGAGATGAGAGAGAGAAGCAGTGGGACTATAAAAAAGGAAGAGTGATGAAGCTAGAAGGAGTTAGTTTTTGTAGTTAGTTAGTTTTTTGGATTTTGAAGCACTGTTTATCTAGTTAATTTGTTGTATCTTTCATTTTAGTTATAAACTCAGTTGTTTGTATTTTTAGTTTTTACATTGTACTCAGTTTTAAGATTTAATCCAAATTCAGTTTTTTGTCAACTTCAAATCTCAGTTTGATTTCTGTTTTTAAGTCTTTGTACTAGCTTATTGAGCATTCAGTACCATAGATTTAGCTTGCTTATCTCAGGTTTTCAGTTTAAAGTTATTGAGCAAAAGAAGAAAAAATGATTTTCCTGAGGTTTTGCATAGCAATTTTAGCTTAATTCTGGATAGATGGAAAAATTATAAAAATAGAAATCACAAGTTTGCTAGCTTATTTATCTTTGGTTAAAGAATAAAATTCAAAAAAAAAAAATAGTTTACTTGGTCTCATTTGGTTCAAAGTTGGAAGCTTGGGCTTGTATCTCGTCTCCGCGGGGTATGTTGTCCAACCCAAGATTTTTTAGCTTGTCAATAAGTCGCACACAGCTTATTAGAAGTAATAGAGTGGGGCAAAGAGAGTTGGGGTGGTGGACTAATGGTGCCTAAAGCTCAAGTGCGAGTTCATCTTGTAGCTTATTCAAGTTAAGCTTCCATTTGGTTGGACTATTGTGAGTGATTACTTTATTTCTTAATCAGTTGCAGCTTTCAGCACTGGTTCATTTTTATTGATTCTAGTTTAATTTAGCTTTATTTTCAGTGGTCTAGTGTAATGTGCATCTGATATCATTTCTTCTGCATAAATTGCTTCTCATCACACTTTTAGGTTAGTTGTCTTTTGCTAGTTATAGTTGGTTAAATTGTTTAGCTTAGGATTTTATTAAGATTTGATTACATTTCGAGTAGTCTAGGTGTAGATCAGCAGTGTTAGTCTAAAATTTTCATTATAGTCTCTAAACCAATGTTTGGAACAAGGTTTAGACCTCTGCTAGAGTTTTGTTAAGAGACTAAGGTTTGTTGATGCAAGTTTGATTAGGCTCAGCTAATTTATGTCTGTGTTGCAATTGGTTCTGAGAACTGTAAAAGTCAACACCAGTGTAATTCTCATTTAGCAGTTTGATGGATGAAATTAGAGGTAGGCTTTGATAGCTCCCTACTTTAGGTTCATATAAGTTAGCTGAATTAGGTGCAATCATACCTTAAAACATCATTGATCATTAGCAGCACTAATTCAAATTTCAATTTAGTCAAAAACTTAAGATCAGTCAAGAAAGTCAAAAGCGCCCAAAAGAACAGTTTCCAAGCAACTTGCAGAGGTTATTATAAGCTCATTTGAGCTTATCTCAGTCTCCATTTTGGTTTATGGTATCACTGGTTGGTGGTCTTGAGGTTCATAGTTCTGGTTCCCACATAAGCACATTAGACAAGCTTGCGCATAAGCTTCAAAGTAGCTGGATTTATCCTGTGCACTGCATAACCATATTTGATAAGATCTTGCAGACCTGTCCACAAGCTCATGAGAGCTTGTGAGTGGCTCATTTTTGGTTTACATGCACTTTGCTAGGTTAACTAGAGATTGCAATATCTGGTTCTAAGTTTCGAGCTTATCCAGTGACTTATTTTTAAGCTGCAAAGTGATACCATGATCTGTTTGGTAGTTTGGAAGTTAAGGTTTTAATTTGGTTGTTTTGCTTCTAATCTGAGATTTAGTGTTCATATTCAGTCGCATTAAGTTGTTATAAGTTGGTTTTAACATAATTCATGCCCTTGTAGCTTCTGGTCAATTAGTGTAGCTTTTAGCTTATTTTTCCCTATAATCTTCAATAGCAGATTCAAAGCGGCTTGCATTTCCATTGATACAGTGTAGTTTTAACTATTTTTCTTAGACTCCCCATATTATTTTAGAATTTCCCTGAATTTTTTATAATTTTTGGTCACTGTTCACTAATTTTCTTTGTTAAAAACAGTTTTTAAGTCATTTTAAATAGCTTTTAATACAAAAAATTAGAAAAGGTTCAAAAAATAATTTTCATTTTTCTTAGGCTTAGATAAATATAAAAGTGAAAAAGTAATTTTCCATATTTTTCATAGTTCATTTGGTAATTTTTAGTAATTTAATTAGTTTTAATGGTTTAAAATTAATAGAAAATAGAAAAATAGTCACAAAAATACAAAATTAGTTTTGAAAAGTCTATTTTGATATTTTAGACTTTTCCAAGTGTTAATCTTATTTTCTAGCTTAATTTCATATTTTCTTATATTTTAGGTAATTAATTATTAGTTAAAAATAGTTTTTAATTAGATAATTAGTTTTAAAAATAATTTTCTTTTTCTAAATATTTTCTTATATCATTAGGATTGTAGAAACATCATTTTCATATTTTTAGGGTTAATATTGACTTAGTTTCACGTTTTATTTTGTACGTTAACGTAGATTTTAATTTAAACGTACGTTTTAGGTTTTAAACGTTCATCACTTTAAATATAGTGATAGCGTTTATTTAATAGGTTTTATCTTTTTAATTTCCTTTAAGTTGCATTTTAGCCCTTGTAGTTTATGTCCTTTTCCGTAGTTATAATAATTCCAAATCCTTTTCCCGATTCAAATCTCGCGATCACTATCGTTTGATAATCCATTTCGTAGCTCATTTGGGACATAACGACCCGGAAACACTATACTCCTCGGATCTTCATTGATTTCGTGCTTAAGTCGCTTTAAGTTTTCTTACGCTTGCGTGAGAGAACTCGAGCTTTCTTGTGCGTCATTCTGGAAACTTGAATAAATCTTTGGGACACGTGGCATGGCACACGTGTTCCCGCTTTTAGTTAATATAGATAATAGTGAGAAAATAACATATTTTGATTTCTTTGTGTAATATAGCGATCAAATTTAGGTGAAGATCGATGATGTGAATTTTTGCTTGAATGTTATGGAAGTGATTCGAGAGAATTAAGGAAGAAGTGTAAAAAGGTAAATTTATGTTTTATTTAATATTTAGATTACAAGTCTACATTTCAAAAGTATTTCATTACAATTAAATATTTATTTGGATATTCATGAGTATTTTCAAAGTTTGAAATGATATTGTTGTAATTATTAAATTTGTAAGGATATTGATGTAATTATAAGTTTTTGTAAGGATATAGATGAAATTCTCTCAACCTTTTATTATGAGAGGTGATTTGCACTCAATTTTATGATTGGGACATTCAACTGTACAAGTAATTAAAACACTTTGCGAATCTTGTACAAGTATTCAATGCACAAAATAGAGTGTCCCTCCAATAAAAAATTTGAGTATGCAAATCAATTCCCCTTTTACTATATCTTCAGTAACTACATGAAACCGGTTTAACCAGTGCCCCGTTATCCGAACTATAACTAACATGAAGCCACACATTACGTATCATCGTAATTGCAGAAACACTATGACAAGATTGTTCATGACCTTCGCTTTATGTAAATATGTAATCTTACTGTATTATTTAGCTACTAGACATGGATAATTTGAGTAATTAACTAAAACAAGAACTCTTTTGGACATAATCAATAGAGTTAATCAATGATGACCGTTGTTAGTGCAACAATAAAAGTGAAAACGAAAGAGGCAAAGACCATGTTAAATTATGCTTATGTATTGACTAACACATTAAACATTGACCTTAATGTCACATATACATAAAAATAATCCACGACCTAATTAACACATCATTGACCATAACTCTCAATCTTTGTCATCCATAACAATAAAAATATTGCCTACCCTAGATTATATATTCTTAGGTTAATCGTTGTTGTTTAGTAGGTTAGTAAATTTTTGTCTAGGACATCAAATATGATAGGTTATATCAAAATATATTACAACAATGGGATAGATTATTCATAGCCGGTGCGTTGTCGCAGGAAATTTCTTTTCTAAAAGAGGGTATCATAGCCGGTGCGTTGTTGCGGGAAATTTCGATATAAAATTCTTACAAAAGAGTGAGCATATATTTTGAACCAAGAATGAAAATATAGAGTTTAATGAGTTTAGTAAATATTTTTTGGTCTCAAAATTATAGTTTATATTTATTTTTTAAAACGTCTTAAAATAATTGTTCGTTATTTATGTATCCAATAAAAAGATATTTTAGTGGATGAATATTCTATTTGATTGGTTAAAAAAATGTAGTGGTCATATTTTTATTAAATTTTATGATTTTTGTTTCCTGACAATACTTTTAAAGCGAAATAAAGTTTGTTTTTTTTTTTTTTTTTTTTTTTTTAAGGGTTCTATTTTAAATTTTAGTAAGCATAAGGGTGCGTTTGGTATGCGTCTATCGGATGGATCTATGGATTTCATTGTGATTAATGGTGTTTGTTTAGTGGGACCGAGAATGAATTGGGTATATCATAGTCATAGATTCATTCTGTGATTTTAGTCTATGAAATCCATTCATGGTCCTCTCTTTTCAAAGACAAAATTCAAATATTTATACACTTTTTCATTCCATATTTTATCAACCAATCATAAACAATCGTAATAATACACTTTTTCATATCTATTTTCATTCTAGTATTCTACCCCATACTAAATCCGATAACCATTGTTATTTCCAGCAACAAACCAAACGGGCCCTAAGATGTTATTTGTAACTTTAGCAAGCTAACGAGTGTAAGAACCCGCGCGATGCAGCGGTATTGGCTTCAAAGGACTTACTTTGTAGCGACACTTAAACCTTAGGGACTAATTTTGCCAAGTTGTTATAGTTAGCAATTAATTCTACAGGACTTACTTTGCAACGTCGCTAAACCTTAGGGACTATTTTTGCCGATTACTATAGATAGCAATTAATCTTTGGGACTTATTTTGCAGTGACCACTTAAACATCGGGGACTATTTCGCCAACTTGAAAGTTTGCAATTAATGTTTCTCTGGGACTTACCTTGCAACGCCGCTTAAACCTTAGGGACTATTTTGCCGATTGCTATAGATAGCAATTAATGCCGCAGGACTAATTTTGTAGTAGCCACTTAAACATCGCGACTATTTCATTACAAGTTGAGAAAGTTTCGTTTAACGCCTTTACTTATTATTGTTTTTTCCCCGACATTTAGTATATATAGTAATGAGATAGTTTGAGATTTACCAACCAAGAGTTACTGTATACAAACAGTAAATTCGAGGTTAGTAAATGTCATATACTTAATTATATTTCTTGTACTTAACTTAAATTAAATGCATGCCACACGCCTTTTCATTCTATATATTTGCGTGTGGGCTACTACTATATATCCCTTTGATGACCCTTTTGAACAAAATAATAAAGTTTGAAAAAATATTGATAATAGCGTGTATCATTTAAAACTTCGCATGGAGATTAGTAGAACATGATACTCCGTATCATTCTTACGTGTATGTGTTGATAAGTGTCTGTAAACAAATAGTATTGTTATTTGTATTTGCATGTGGTTTCAATATTATTTGAATATGTTGTTTAAGATATGCTGTCTGTACAAATTAGCTATTGTCTTTTTTCTGCTTCACATGTATGAAATTTGAACAGCTTAAAACGTTGACGTGACATCTATGTCGATCATCTCGATCATCTCACAACTTTACAACTCATCTTGAACTAGTTTACATACTTTTTATTAACCACAAATCTGTATGATATTATCTGTTTAACGTAATCATGAGTTAGTAAGTTATATTTATATTAGTTGCCAACTTCAAATTATTCTTCACTTGAGCCTTTTTCCTTTTTTAACTTATATCGATTTTCATTTTTGGTATATGTGAAAACTAGAAGGGGGTTGAATAGTTTCTTTGATTTTAAGGTAGTTTCAAAACTTTAGATTAGTTAATATGTCGGATCTTATGGATGTAGAGAAAGTATAGATCTAATGATAAAGCAAGTAAATAAAGTAAAAGCGAAGGAAAAAAAACACAACCGATGTATAGTGGTTCATTTCTGAGACACCTTCCTCGCCTCTACTACACTCCCGAGTCACCTACTCGAGAGTTCAAGCACTATGTCAACAAACTCCTTCACTTGGCGGAGAAGTCTTCACAACGTTCTTACACTTTTTCCGGTCAAAGCTAAATCTTGAGTCCGTAGCACGGTGGACCAAACCAACACGACTATTACACAACAAATATGTGAAATATCAAATACAAGATCTTTGCTACGAAATCTTGCGGAGTGACAAATCAATCAAGGACCCCTTGCTTGGATGACTTGTAGAATGCTCGTGATCTCGCCTTGTAGAAGGACCTATATGAGGATCACAATAGAAAGAAAGAAGAACAACTCTCTAGATCAAGTGATCTATATGTTAGAAGAGAATGAGAGTGTATGAGAGATTTAGTAAGAAGAGGGTGAGTTAGAATGAAGAAATGGCTCTCTATTTATAGGCAAAATCTTCCATCGTTCCGGATCCCACGGATCCCTTCCACTGGGATCCGTGGAACGCCCTCTTTGCCCATGGGTTTTTGTTATGGGTTGGTCCATGGGTTTCTTTAGATTCAATGTATCTAAGTATACATTGTATCTAGCCAACTTGGGTATGGGTTAAGATCCATGGGTTATGGTACATGGGTTATGGTTTTACCCATCCTAATAAACTATTACAACAAATGCTTAATTACTACATTTTGTATTTAATGGCTATATGTAAATGCTTTACAAAATAACATGTATCCTTATAATTATACTTAAGATAACATTATATTTGTTATCAACAAAACAAAGAGATCGCAAAATATTAATAAACGTTTTTACGGTTTATTTGTATTAACAATCTCCCTTTGTTGATGACAAAACATAATGTTATGATGAGTAAAACTTAAGAATAGGTGTAATTTTGAAAGCCCTAAGTTTTACTTCTTCTCCCTTTTGTTGAAACAAAAGTTAACCCTGGAAGAAATAACGCTAACCCCCTTGTTTGGGCGTCAGTGAAGAAAAAATAAAAATCCTACAAAAGAAAGGTTAGTAACATGCCTAAATAATCTTGTGATTGCCGAGAATCAAGATTGGGAGCCAAGGTATGTAAACAAGGCCTTGTAATAAAACAACAAATTGTAGTGGTATTTATGCCACGTACAAGCATGTAAAAATAAGAACAAGACTTGTTCTTGAAAATGACTTCAAAAGAAAAAATACTAAAAATAGAAAATAGTAGTAGTGATTCCTTCCATGCTTGCATAAGGTTATGGATGGAGGTTTTGATGAGTGATGGTATTGATGCGATCAAGGATGAGGTTGAGTATGAAACGATTTCTTCCCTAACTTCTATTGCGATTTCCTAGTGGATTGGCAATGTTCACAATGTAAGTGATGCGGGTAATGAGTGCGGAAGTTTTCCGGGTTGTTTTGATTTGAGTTATGCGGAAGATGTGGTGGAAAAATAGGAAAATATGGATCAACATCCGGAATGTTTGTAAATGGTGGTGAAAAAGAACCTAGATGTTCTTGTAATGTGATGAGAGCTAATGGTGGTGATGTTTCAAGATCTTGAAAAATAGTATTTGGAGATGTGGGGGGTATTGAAAAGACTATTTCTTTTTATTTAGGTTGTTTAGATCTTGTTGTAGTCTTAAGGAGTTCCAAAAGAGTGACTTTAGGTGGTGATGAAGTTGGTGTACTTGTTGGTGATGAGGGAGGTGCTATAAAGGAAGCATCTTGTGGTGAGTTGTTTGTTGAGGATGAACCATTTGAGGTTGGTTTTGCTAAGCAACAAGATCGGATACTAATCCGCATGGATATCCTAGAGTTTGATTGTGGTATTTTGGATGGTGGTAGTACAAAGGTTTGGGTATCATGAAGATGATTGTTTGTACTAGGTGATTCATCTAAAGGGTTTTGGATGACATGGTGTATTGTGTTTGTGAGGATGAGATGGATTATGCAAGCATTTTGGGAGTTATATATATAGAAAACAAATCATTGTAATGAATGCTTGACCCAAATGTGGATTAAAATCTAATGATTAGATATGAATTTAAGGCATGTGATCATGAGAACACAAGCATTAAAGAGCATACTCCCTAAATAAAAACAAATGTGGATGTTTCATCCAAAGTGAGAAAAATAGAAGATAAAACGACTGGTCTCACGGATCCTACCTTGAGGGATCCGTCCAACATGAAGGTTTGGGATCCGTGGGTCAGTGATTCAGCAGCACAAAATTTTCCTTTTGAAACATTTTTTCCTAGTGTGTGCCTATATGCAAACTATTTGGAGTTGCGGTTATCTCGACCCTAAAAGAAAAAGAAAATAAACTAGAAGTAGAAAAGCATCCTATTGAGATAACCCGAAAACACATATTTAGTACATAAGTACATAATTTAGTGTTATCAATGCTCCTAATTCATTGTTGCTTAAATGAATGTACCCGAAAACACATATTAGTTATGTGTCGCCTTTAGCATTCAAAAGACATGAGATGCAATGAAAACGGGTTTTTACTTTCTATTAATAATGAAAAAGCGATTTGTCCTAAACGTGAGAAATTGCTTTTGTGAAATTGATACGGGAATGTATCATCCTTTTAGAAAACATTTTGAAAAGAGGTTTTCTTTGAAAATGTGTATGTGTTTGAAAGAAAAAAAATAAGAAAGCTATAAGTGGAAAACTTATCTTGGGTTTTGAAAATTCCCGTATTGTTTGTGAGTTGTGCGTGAAATAGATATCCTAGACTCAGAAAGAAGAAGGCTAGTGTTTACATACCTTGTAGAATCAATTAAGTTACGACGTTTGTTCCATTAGACCAAGACCAAGACGAAGTAGGTTGAATTGTTCCCGCTTCAACGGTTTGGTGAGGACGTCGGCTATGTTGTCTTCGGATGCTACATTCTCAATAGAGATGTTCCCCTTTTGAACATTGTCTTTTAAGAAGTGATGTCGAATCTCTATATGCTTTGTGCGAGAATGCAATACTGGATTCTTGCTTAAGTCGATGGCACCTTTGTTGTCACATAGGATGGCTATGTCGCTTAGATGAATGCCGTAGTCGACTAACGCTTGTTTCATCCATAGTGCTTGTTGGCATGCTTTCTTGCGGAGACGTACTCGGCTTGGTTGTTGATATAGCTAGTGCCGTTTGTTTCTTAGAAAACCAAGACGTTAAACAACATCCCATGAAAGTACACACCCACTTGTACTTTTTCTATCAACGTAATCACCGCATGGTCGAATCGCATATACAATTGTTTCTACTCCGTGCCCTTAGGATACCATAATCCTAATTGTGTTGTACCATAATGTATCTAAATATCCTTTTACGGCTTCTAGGTGTGATGTTTTAGGGTCTTCTTGAAACCTAACACATAAGCAAACACTAAACATGATATCCGACCTACTTGCAGTGAGGTAGAAGACTACCTATCATGCCACGATATTTAGTATTATCTGATTCGCTGCCTTCATCTTTTGTGAGTTTGGTGTCGGATGACATTGGTGTCCTAATTGGTTTCGACTCTTCTAGACCGAATTTCTTTAACATCTCCTTTATGTATTTAGATTGATTAAAGAAGATACCATCTTCTACTTGTTTAATTCATAGACCAAGAAAGAAACTAAGTTCTCCCATCATACTCATCTCGAACTCGTCATGCATGATTTTAGAGAAATCATCACACATGTCTTGACAAGTGGATCCGAATATAATATCATCTACATATATTTGCACTATGATTATATGTGACTCTCTTTCTTAGTAAAAGTGTGTTGTCAACTAACCCCATGGTATAGTTGTGTTTAATTAAAATGACTTGAGTCTATCATACCAAGCTTTTGGAGCTTGTTTACGACCGTAAAGGGCTTTCTTTAATTTATATACATGTTTGGGTTTCAAAATCGATGAAGCTCGGAGGTTGAGCTACGATATACTTCTTCATTAATGAAACCATTTAGAAAAGCGCTTTTGACATCCATTTGATAAAGCTTTAGATCATTAGCACAAGCATACGCAAGAAGTATTCTTATAGACTCTAATCTAGCCACGGGGCATAGGTCTCATCAAAGTCTATTCCTTCTTGTTGGTTATACCCTTGGGCAACGAGTCTAGCCTTGTTCCTAGACACTACTCCGCTTGCATCTAATTTGTTTTATAAACCCATTTGGTTCCAATTATGGTTTGATTACTAGGTGGAGGACAAGCGTCCAAACATCATTAGAAACGAATTGATTTAGTTCTTCTTACATAGCCATTACTCAACTCTCATCTTTTATGGCTTCTTGTGTATTCCTAGGTTCTATGGTTGAAATGAAACAAAACAAGCTACTTTGGTTTTGAACTTGAGACCTTAATGTTCGTTCGTTTAGCTTTCCTATGACTTTATCTACGGGGTGATCTTTGGACTCTTTAATGTTTATGATTTCATCATTTAAAGGTTCTTCTTCTTCATTTATCTTTTTCTTTATTACTATAGCATCACTTTCTATGATCTCGTCATCGACAAGAGGTGGAGAGGGTGTGGGTGGACTTTCATCAAATTTTATATTTAATGACTCTTCTACCTTCATTGTTTCTTTATTTAATATGACGTAAGCTTTGCTATTTGGCGAATAACCTTACCGATGATTCTACTTTTGCTATTTCCAAACACCACATTACCTCCATTTATGGATTCATATGTGGAGAATAGATCCTATTGCCGGTCATGTGCCTCGTGCACCCGCTATCCTTGACCCATTCATCGGGGTCTAGGTCGACCTTTAAGCACACCTAAAACAATAATAAACTCAAAGTTTGGTCCCCATTTGTTCATGGGTCCATTAGTGTTAAACATTCCATTCATGTTAGACATGTATGGATAAGATGAGTATGCATTCCATGGAGCAAAGTTTTGAAAAGGAAAACCGTTTGCATATTTGGGTTCCATCCCATTTGATGGTTACTTCTTGGATAAACGTTATTAGGTCTCCTAAATAAATTAGGTTTTGAAAAAGTTGGAGCTTTGTTTCTTGCAAAAGTAGGATTATATTTTGGAGGTGGTTGTCTAGTGGTGATGTGAGTTGGTTTCTTCCTATTAATGATAACAAAATCGGTTCTAGATGAAGAAGCTACGTTATTGCTACTTGTTGCTCTGACAGATCCACGGATCCTCAGTCATACACTAGCGGTTCCTTTATCAAGGGATCCAGGGATCCGCCACAATGATGGTGGTTTTTCTAGTGCCTTAACAAATTTTGTTTCTTTATTTTCACTAGTTGATGGATCAAGTTGTTGAACACCTAAACCTTTTGGTTGTTACCGGTTTTAAAACCATCTAATATCGTATCTAAAGTATTCGTACTCATTCTAGCAATTTTAGAATCTAGATGATCAACTAGTGTTTGAAGTTGAACACAAAGTTCACATTCACCACTTGCTATTTTGCCCTTTTCTAAACGTTTTAGTTTTGCTTTTAGTTCTATGACTTCTTTGTCTAAACGTTGTTTTGACTCTTTAAAAGCTTGTTTTGTTAACTAGTTTTAAGCTAATATTGCATAGTTTATCATATTCATTATGCAATAAGTCGTCATCAAGTGATGAACTACTATAGTATTCGTGACATACCTCGTCATTTGCCATGAGAAAATTTCTTCGTCCTCCTCGCCGCTCATTCCCCGTGCCGCTTACGAAAGCCTTTTGATCATCCCGTTTGGGACACTTACTAATAAAGCGGTTTGGGTCCCACATTTAAAGCAGTACGATCATCTTTTGGCT
The DNA here is from genome assembly GCA_022545495.1 of Chrysanthemum lavandulifolium. Lineage (NCBI taxonomy): Eukaryota > Viridiplantae > Streptophyta > Magnoliopsida > Asterales > Asteraceae > Chrysanthemum > Chrysanthemum lavandulifolium. Next base: position 224,749,899 of record CM040242.1, on the reverse strand, counting down.
TCGTCCTCTTTGCTTTTCCGAAAGCCTTTCTTATCGTCATACGGTTGTTTGACCTATCTCCCTTTCTTCTAAAGAACTTTTTAAAGTCCCTTACGGCCATGGCGTACTCATCGTCGTCACTACTCGAAGAGGAGTTCTCTTCATCGCTCGAAGCCTTTTTGGCTTTAAGGGCAAGAGATTTGTGTTTCTCTTTCACCTTTGAGGCTTCGTAGTCTTTAGCAAGGACAAGCTCGTAGACTTTTAGGTTGCCTATGAGTTCATCGAGGGTGAGGATTGTCAAATCTTTTGACTCTTCGATCACCGTCACCTTGGATCTCCACTTCGATGGAAGTGCCCTTAGATATCTCCTAACATGGTTACGGCTAGAAAAATATTCATCAAGTGCTTGTAAAGATGTAATAATAGTATTAAAATTAGCAAATGAATAATCTATAGTTTCCTCATCCGATATTGAAAATTGTTCATATTGTTGAACAAATAAATCAATTTTATTATTTTTAACTTGTTGGTTGCCTTGATGAGTTACAACTAAAGAATTCCAAATTTCTTTAGAGGTTTTAAGCATAGAAATTCTTTTGAATTCCTTTTTCGGTAAAGCATTATATAAAACCATTTTTGCTTCACTATTTTTAGAAAGCTTTTTCTTCATTTCATCGTTTAGTTTATCATGAGGTATGTTAACTAAATTTCCTTTATCATCATTTGATGTGGCCTCAAAATCACCTTCAACAATAATGTACCAAAGATCAATATCTTTAGACTTCATATATGTTTCGAATATATTTTTCCAATATATAAATCCATTAGTTTCAAGTAGTAGTGGTCGTTGCATAGATTGCAATTCCTTATAATTTTCAGAACCCATAGTGATCGAAAAGTTTTTAAAATACAATTTTACTTTAAAACTTTTATAAACTTAGCTCTGATACCAATTGTGGAAAACTAGAAGGGGGGGGGTTGAATATTTTTGCCGATTTTAAGGTAGTTTCAAAACTTTTAGATTCGTTAATATGTGAGATCTTATGGATGTAGAGAAAGTATAGATCTAATGATAAAGCAAGTAAATAAAGTAAAGCGAAGGAAAAGAAAAGACACAACCGATGTATAGTGGTTCGGCTACAAGGACACATTCCTTGCCCTACTCCACTCCCCGAGTCACCTACTCGAGAGTTCAAGCACTATGTCAACAAATTCCTTCACTTGGCGGAGAAGCCTTCACACGTTGCTTACACTTTTTCCGGTACAAAGCTAAATACCGAGTCCGTAGCGGTGGACCAAACCAACACGACTATTACACAACAAATATGTGAAATATCAAATACAAGATCTTTGCTACAGAAATCTTGCGGAGTGACAAATCAATCAAGGACCCTTACTTGGATGACTTGTAGAATGCTCGTGATCTCGCCTTAGAAGGACCTATATGAGGATCACAATAGAAAGAAAGAAGAACAACTCTCTGATCAGTGATCTATATGTTAGAAGAGAATGAGAGTGTATGAGAGATTTAGTAAGAAGAGGGTGAGTTAGAATGAAGAAATAACTCTCTATTTATAGGCAAAATCTTCCATCGTTCCCGGATCCCACGGATCCCTTCCACTGGGATCCGTCTAGTGTAATCCTAGGGATCCGTGGAACGCTCCTCTTGCCCATGGGTTTTTGGTTATGGGTTGGTCCATGGGTTTTTTAGATTCAATGTATCTAAGTATACATTGTATCTAGCCAACTTGGGTATGGGTTAAGATCCATGGGTTATGGTTTTTACCCATCCTAATAAACTATTACAACAAATGCTTAATTACTATATTTTTGTATTTAAATGGCTATATGTAAATGCTTTACAAAAATAACATGTATCATTATAATTATACTGTAGATAACATTATATTTGTTATTAACAAAACACAAAGAGATCGCAAAATATTAATTAACGTTTTTACGGTTTATTTGTATTAACAGTATATATTGTTTATATAAACAACATATAAATTGCCCGCGTGTTGCAGTAAAATTGTGATTCGTTTTCGCGTAAAAATGTCTCGTATGATTGTATTTTTTACCAATATTGTAGGCGAAGACTTGTGCTTAATTTGAGTAGATTAAAAGCTCAGAACAGTTCAACCACATGATGTGGTAAGATAATAATTTGTTTTTATCTAAAAGTATCTAGTAGGATAGTACATTGCTCAGTTATAACTAGTTATAAGTTTCTTGCACGCACGCAATTTACACATAAATCAAATTTTTTTAACATTTTAGTTTAGTATATACACATATAAAAATTTGCCCATGAAAATTGTGATATAAGTACAACTAATACTCATGCACGAGTTTTTCATTATGCATTAAGAGCATGGAGTATCATGGCGTTTGCTCCTCGCCACTCCAACGTGGATGGCTCGCCATCCTTAGCCACTCCTCGCCACCACACCATGAACCTTCGCCGTTTGGGTGTTCGCCAGTCCAACGACACGGAAGACGACAAATGCAAAAGAGAGATAACCGTTGTAAAACGGTTCAATTTAAAAAAAAAAAAAACGTTTTTTTTTTAAATTAAAACTTTACCTTCTTATAAATAATACCCCATTTTTATAAAATCATTCACACACTTCTCTTTCAAATCTTTACATTTTAAGCAATAAAAACATGAGTGATTCAAATTGATTCGATATTGATGATTTACAAGATATCGAGATGATTACGAAAGTTGCGGAGTTATGGGCAATCGTTGCGAGAACAAGAAGCTGAAAGTTCACGCACCCGTAATTACATCTACCATGACCGTGACGTTGCTGAAGAACGAATGATGTCCGACTATTTTGGTGATTATCCAAAATATCCGGAGTACTATTTTAGGCGTCGATTTCGTATGAGCCGTAAACTATTCTTAGAAATAGTACAAGGTATTGAAAATCATATTCAAACTGTTGATCATCTTCCACCGCATTTTGATTTCTTTAGAATCCGACCCGATGCTACGGGTGCAATGAGTATGAGTGTTATTATGAAATGCACATCCGCCATACGCCAATTGGCCTACGACACCGCACCTGATGCATTTGATGAATATTTGCAAATGGGGTCACACACGGCACGCGATTCTTTAGATTTTTTACTATGTGTAATTGAATTGTTTATGCCCGAGTTTTAAGAAAGCTTAATTTGAATGACATTCAAAATTTATATAACGCACATAACACGGTCCACGGGTTTCCGGGAATGCTTGGAAGCATTGATTGTATGCACTGGGAATGAAAAAACTGTCCCATTGAGTGGCAAGGGCAATTTCATAGAGGTGATAAAAAAAAAATCCAATTATTATGCTTGAAGCCGTTGCTTCATACAATTTATGGATTTGGCATGCATTTTTTGGGGTAGCGGGTGCTAATAATGATATAACTGTTTTGAATAATTCACCGTTATTCGACGACCTTCTTGATGACATCGCCCCCAAGGTTCCGTTTCAAGTAAACGGTGTAACATTTGAAACCGGTATTACCTAAAATGATGCAAGTTTAATAGCACATAATGAGCGTTGATAAAGTTAAAGTATACTCCTTAAAGTTTTTAAAAATGTTTTCTAGATATCTTTATATAAATAAATAAGAATTACATGAGTTATTGTTATAAGTACAATCGCGTATATTTGTTTCTATATTTAAGTAACTCGTGCTTACAATTTGATAATTATATTCCCGTTTTCAGTAATTTGGTTGTATTCAAAATGTAAACTTGTGTCCACATAGGTTAAACTTTTAAAAATAAATAATGTAATCACTCCCGAAATGATGTAATTCCTTTATTATATAAAAGATTTTGTATGTGACGAGAGTTGCAAGGAGAGCAACAAAACCGAAAACCGAACAAAACCCAAACCAGGTTTAAAACCGATGAATACGGTTTTGGTTTCTAAAAACTGAAAGTTTTGGTTCGACTTTTAGTTTTATATGAAAATCGAGCGAAAAAACCGAACCACACATACTAATATTCATAAAGCGAATAAAATATACGGATTAAGTCGTAGAATAGCAATGCATTTTTAAAGTGTCCGTTTTGAGTGCGTGTACTTTTTAAATTGTAGAATAATAATGTACTTTTCAAAGTGTTCCAATTTAGTGCGTGTATTTTTCTTAACTTTGTTTAAGTTGTAGAATAGCAATGTACTTTTCATAAGTGTTCCAATTTTGTCGTCATCCACGTACCAAATTGGAACACTTATGAAAAGTGCATTATTCTAACTAAGTTAAAAAAGTACACGCATTCAAAAAACTTTGAAAAAGTAAATTGCTATTCTACAACCAAAAAAGTACTGCGTGCCAAAACAGATACTGAAAAGTGCGTTGCTATTCTACGACAATCTCTAATATATATATATATATATATATATATATATATATATATATATATATATATATATATATATATATATATATATATATAAATGAGATCCGATGAGAAGTAAATTAAAATAAGAAGTGGTGAAAGTGACCAAAACCACGCATTTGAGATGCAACGACTTGCATTAGATGCATTTCTATTCATATAGATGCAACATCTTGAGTTTCGAATGTTAATTTGATGTATAGATGGTGCAAATTGATTTTGATGATTTCAAACGTGCGGAGAAACAAAAACAAGAGAAATTATGAAATGCATCTAATATCGTATATGCATCGATTAAAAGCTAAAAAACACATTATTATGCGTTATAATGCATCTAAGATTATAGGGATGCATCTAATTTAGCTCGGTGTATCTCGGATTTGCGGGTTATAGTTCTTCTTATTACTTCTTATTTTAAGTAATCTTCTTATTTGATCTAACTATATATATATATATATATATATATATATATATATATATATATATATATATATATATATATATATATATATATATATATATATATATATATATATATATATATATATACACACTATATTATAAAGCATTTGGCACATTCCTAAAAGGAAGACTTAAAAATTAAGATTCAACACTTGCTA
>CM040242.1:224624824-224744796 GCA_022545495.1 Chrysanthemum lavandulifolium | reverse complement strand
GGTAGGGAGTGGTAGTGATCCGGTCATCATCACGTCAACGCCACCTCATTTATTTCTATCATTTCACTTCTCCTCACTTTTTCTCATCATTCATCTGTTTTGATCACCCTCCTCTCACATTTCATATATTTTTTATTTAAATACTTTTATTCATAACTAAAACTTATATTTATATTCATAAAACATTACATAGATTAAAAATGTAAACGTATTTAAACTAAAAATATAATACTGAAATTAGAAACATGAATCGAGCTTTTATATTGCTTCGGTAATTGTTGATCAACTCTTGCTTCTCACTTACGGTTCTCATTACTTCTTCCCTAACGCCTTCAAGGCGTTTGAGATACGATATCCGATTCCTCACCATTAGCGAGTTTGTAGACCGTAGTTGTTAACCGGTCGGTCGAGAGGCATGGAATGCGTCCCGGTACCTTTTCACCATGGCTACGATTCGAGCATATAACGAGTCATCTAAGCCATAGTGTTAGTATGGTTAGCATTTCGCTTGGATTTAGAGAGTTTGATAAGAAGTTGTGGGAGAAAATAAATGAGGGTAAATGGGTATTTATAGGGGTATTTGATAGCCGTTGGAGCCTATCAAATTCAAATTTTAAAACTGTAGAAAACATACAAAATAAAATTGCATTCATTTATATAAAATAAAAGTTACAATACTAAATTTAAGATTACAATACAAAATTTAAAATACAATCGTCCTAAGTTTATTTTTATGTAAATAAACTTAGCATTGATTTGTTCTTTATTTTCTCCGTCTTTTAAACAGAGCATTATGCATCTCATAATCTTTTGTAGATTTTCGCTTAAAAAGCCTCTTTGAGCACAGTTTTCTTGTGAAATGTCATTGCATTTCTCGTACGCCTTTCGCAGATCCTCTTTAGCTTCGCATGCCTTCTCAAATTGCATAGCTGATAACATCAAATAATCCTGAATATTAAGTGTCAATTTCCCCCGATAATGCTTGTAATTTATATCATTTATATGGATTTACGTTTGTTTTCCATTATATTTCATTTTCAGGTAAATTACGAGCATTGGAGCTAAAGAGACACGGAATTGGAGAGTTTATTGAAGATTTATCATAGTATGCTCACTTTGAAGATGTTACGGCAGAACTCGCTCTCTCACATTACTCCGTAACTAAAGCATGGCTCGAAAACCAACTTATCGTAAGATTACAGAACTCTCCCAAAGATAACGACGTAACCATATTGGGTCAAATGAGGTTCCGCACCGATAATTACGCCGTAACTCATGCATCAACTATGGCGAACCAAGATTTATTGAAGATATGGTGTAACTCCTTCCCGAGGTTACGCCAGAACAAAGATTATTAGTGCAAAATTACGAAGAATTGTATGTTACGCGTAACTCTTTAATAGTTACGTCAGAACCGTGATCCGGCCTATAAATACCCCACGATTTCAGATTTCAAAGCATCCCATTTCACACACAACAATCAGAGAATGTGAGAAGAAGTCAAGGCAGATCTAGAGAGCATACAGAGCTATCTCCGAGGAGAAATCACTCCCTACGATAAGCATTAGCTTTTTATCTTTTCTTTACTTTCGATTCATGTATTTAAGAACATTAAACATTGAATTGATTTGTATGGTTAATATGAGCTAAGCACCTCTTGGTGTTGGCCTAGTTATGATTCCTTAATTGTTTTGTTTCATATTACATTGCTTCCGTATAATTATTTCTAAGTGTACGCATGCATAGTTTATTGGTAGCTACCCTTGTTTCGGTAGTTTTGAATGGCGGTAGAGGCTAGTTGCTTAGAAGATATGACCAACCGACCCTAAGTGAGTAGACCGAGACGGGAAGGGTAAGATATGACCAACTAACGACTTTCTACTTGTGCGATTCGACCAACCTGATCACATACCGCTTGGATGAACTTAAAGTAGTAAGTAGTGTTTAAGATGCTAGCACCCGCACTCACTATTATAAATCTAGCATGTAGAGGCTTAATGACTCGCTGGGGCCCAGGAACAATCAGACTTATGAGGACACCGACTTCCAAAGGGTACCCTTTGACCGATAGGTTAGGATGAACCGACCAAATGTTGTCCTCTCGACTTTGACCACCAAGTAATTGGAAGTAATTAGACGTAAACATTACTAGTTAGGATGAGTAGTTAGGTTAGCACCACTCTCCTCTATTGATCACATCCTTTGCCTTTATTTGCTTTAATTAGTTAATTTCTTATCAAAATCATATTAAAATCTGTGACACATAGACTTAGTATTAATCCACACACATAGCTCTTGGGACGACCTCGGTTTTACCAAATACTACACTACACACGACCTGTACACCGCCTGTTAGTGCATTAGTGAGACCATATGTATTACGAGACTTATAAATATTAAAACTCGGTCAAGAAACTCGTGATCAAGTTTTTGGCGCGCCGGGAGTTATATTAGGATTTCTATTAAGTCTTTCATTTCGCTTTTGTTTTAAAATTTTCTCAAATTCTCACGATCACTTTTCACGCTTCGTGTACCATGGAAGTTGTTAACATTGATGACCTCACTCTTGAGGAATATTTGGCGTTGACAAGAGAAGAACAAGGGCCTGGGCTCGTAAGACCAAGCAATTGGAGCCGATGTCCGCTTCAAATTAAATACCAATTTACGAGGAGCTTCGCTAAACCTTTTCGTGAAACAGGACGATGATGCGTGATGAGCACGTTGAGAATGTTTTGTACATCGCAAGCCTTTTCAACATTTCTGTGTGTCTCATGACGTTGTTATGCTAAGGGTGTTCCCATGAGTCTTATCAGGGCCGTAAGATGGATCAAAGATCGCTACTTGGGCGTTGAATACTTGGGCTCTTCTAAAGAAGCACTTCATCCGAGATATTGTCCTCCGTCTAAGATATCTAACCACTCTTGGAGATCCATAATTTCAAGCAAAGAAGACGATGAAACGTTGTATCAAGCCTCGGATAGATACAACGATCTTCTCTACAAGTGTCCTACACATGATCCGAACAACCAAAGAAAAAGGTCAACATCTTCTACAAAGCAATAAACGCGACTACAAGACAAATGTTGGACTATCAAGGACCAATTCGAGCATGACTCCTACTCTAGCAATCAAGCCATTCAAAAATGGTCGATCATTCCCAAAATGGCACGATGGAGGAAGCAAAAGAAACCAAGGCGGAAGTTTTGATGGAATTACGTACCATCACTAGCAAAATTGAAAATCTAAGTCGAGATATGCTAAAAATCGGAGAAACCATTCATGCCATCCGAGTAGGTTGCGAAAGTTGTGGGGAAGACATCTCACCAAGAATTGTCCTTACATTAACAAAGATGACATAATCAAGAAGCTAAATATGGAGAAAATCGACCGCTTTACGGAGATAATCAAACAAGAATGGGTATAGTGGAAATTACAACCAGGGCCTTATGGAGAAAAAAAGCCCAACCTGAAGAGACAATAAACAAATTCTCGGAAAGTTCAAATTTGTACAAAAAGAACAAGATAAATGGCTCGTGGATTTCCAAGAAAATACAAATAAAATCTTTCCGTGCACAACATAACCCTAAAAACCTTGAAGCCATGGTAAAAAGCTCAAGATGAGAGATAGAGATGAGTAACGTTGAACCCGAGGGGACCAAACCTACGGTAGTAAGCAATGCTGTTTTAATGATAATTCGCAGAAGTGATCAAGAGTGCAAATCTACAACCAAAAATTTTGAGGAAACGATTGTCGACAACCAGTGCGTCATTGTAACTATTTTCCAGAGTTATCGCAGAACTATGATTCGGAAAAAGTGACCGTGTCGTAAATGCTTATTTTCACCAAGGATATTAGCGCAGATGGGTTAGTCATTTCATGTTCAGTTGGGAGTTATGATATACTGGGGGTAATAGATTTTGGGTCTAGTATAAACATCATGCCATTTTCCATATTTTTAAAACTCAAATTAATCCATCTTTGGAAAACGAATATTGTAATTGAGATGGCGGATAAGACCAAGGCTACTCCGTTAAGAATTACAGGTGGTACTTGTGTTAAGGTCAATAGATTTGTTTCTGCCCCCGAATTTGTGGTTATCGACATGGAGAAAATACGAAGGAACGCTTTGATTCTTGGTAAACTGCTCCTTGACTCATTGGGATACTATGGTGATAGAGTAGAGTTCAAATTGGATAAAACCTTATGCCATGAGCCGAATGAAATTATAACAACTAAGGATTCACCGGAGGTTAAATTAGATTATTCCGATAGGTTTCTCCTTCACATTTTGGCCATTTCGTGGGACCGAATCAAGTGATGATGACAACAAAGAATGAAGAAGATAATGAGGTCCGACCTTCCGTGCCTAGTTATGTTGTTACGGAAAACTTCACCGTTGTTCTCTAAATTTTGTTTGAGGGTCCAGTGACATTACCTACATGTTCTCCTTATCAAAACGATGTAATGGAGGAGGAGAATTTCTCATTCAGAGGATTGATAAAGCGGTGAAGTTTGGTGGTGTGGGAAGACGAAATTAGTTAAGAGGCGATGGATTCAAGGCACAATATTATGAGCGATTGGTTCACCGAGGTCGATTGGACTATTCATTTTGTGAACCAAATATGATGTCTCGATGAGTTCACAGGCTTCCGCCTACATGCGACCCCAACCGCAAGATCGGGATGGAGGAGAATTCCCGATCCTAATAGGCTCAAACGCAAAGAATGGGCATGTTTTGACGAGAAAAGAAGGAAGTCTGATACAAGCGGAATCTCATTTGAAAACCGGTTACAGTAAGGTTTGAGTCAAGTAAAATAAAATGGGAAGAAGAGGCTAAATTTCGTTACAGTGGGCAAAGGCTAATTTTTTGCAAGAAAATCGATATTCCATAACTCGGTTTGTTTCTCCACGTGTTTGGGACCAGCCTTCTTCAAGTAAAAAAGCATGTATGGAGGAAGTTGGCCAAGTCCAAAGGCCACCATAAAGCCCCGAGGCTCTGAGTCTAACTTAAAGACTTGTAAATAAAGAAAAGTGCTCTTTCGGGAGACAACCCGAATTATCCATTTCATTTGTTATATTTCCATTTCTGTTGGGTTTTGTGTTTTTAACCATTTTTTCAGGAAACAAAGAAAAGTTGATGTTGCAAAGATGTCGATCCGACTGAATTACTGCAGAATCCCATCTCATGGTTACGCCAGATCTATACTTTTTCAACAGATGCCGGGTTTTGTTTAGTTACTCTGCGTAACTCCTTCCGAGTTACGACGAACTATCCTCTACATTACTTCTTTCATTTTAAACACAATAACCATGTATTAGTATTTTTGATCGGCAAGAACTGTCGAGCGTTTCACGCGAAATGATCACTCGAATGATCACCGTAGTGAACTTAAAACAACACACACCAATGCAATGAAGATCGTGAGAGTATAGTGTTTCCCTGTGTCGTTAAGTCCCGGTAAATGTCATCGAGAATAGTCAAACCAGTAATGACGGAGATTTGAATCGGAAAAGTGGATCGTGATATGATTATAACTCAGGAAAAGCCCATAAACCACAGGGCTTAAATGCAAATTAAAGAAAATTAAAAGATAAAATCTATTAAATAAACGCTATCACTATATTTAAAATGATGAACGTTTAAAACCTAAAACTTACGCTTTAAAACAAAATTACGTAAACGCATAAATAAAACGTGAAACTTACACAATATTAAGCCTAAAATATGAAAATAGATGACGAAGATATCGAGATGATTCTCGAAAGTTCAGATTATGGGCAATCGCTATGGTAACAAGAAGTCGAAAGTTCACGCATCCGTAATTACATCCACCGCGAGCGTAACGTTCTTTGAAGAACGATCGATGTCCGACTATTTTGGTGATTATCCAAAATATCCAGATTACTATTTTAGACGTCGATTTCAGATGGTAGTAAACTATTCTTAGAAATAGTACAAGGTATTGAAAATTATATTCAAACTGTTGATCCTCTTCCACCGCATTTTGATTTCTTTAGAGTCCCGGCCGATGCTACGGGTGTAATGAGTATGAGTGTTATTATGAAATGCACATCCGCCATACGCCAATTGGCAGATACGACACTACACACGATGCATTTGATGAATATTTGCAAATGGGGTCACACACCTTGACGCCGATTATCAGATTTTTTACTATGTGTGTAATTGAATTGTTTATGCCCGAGTTTTTAAGAAAGCCTAATTTGAATGACATTCAAAATTTATACAACGCACATAACACGATCCACGGGTTTCCGAGAATGCTTGGAAACATTGATTGTATGCACTGGGAATGGAGAAATTGTCCCGTTGAGTGGCATGGGCAATTTCATAGAGGTGATAAAAAGTATCCAATTATTATGCTTGAAGCCGTTGCGTCATACGATTTATAGATTTGGCATGCATTTTTTGGGGTAGCGGTGCGAATAATGATATAACCTGCTTTGAATAATTCACCGCTATTCGACGACCTTCTCGATGACATCGCCCCAAGGTTCCGCTTCAAGTAAACGGAGTTACATTTCAAAACCGGTATTACCTAGTTGACTGGATTTACCCAACTTGGTCGCCTTTTGTCAAATCATTCTTGATCGATATTCAGAGAAAATGCCTTATTTAAACAAAAATAAGAAAGTGCTCAGAAAGACATTGAAAGAGCTTTGGGGTCCTCGAGAACGTTGGCATATTATAAGCCAACCGTGGCGTGCTGGACTATCAACAAGCTACGAAGAGTCATGTACACGTGCATCATATTGCACAACATGATTTTGAAAGATCAAAAATTTGAGATATCCAAAATGAACGATATTTATGTTTGTCCGCGAGCAAATATATTACGGACATGGGTTGAGCGATGCGATTTACAACGGAAGAATACCAAAGAACTCCGTGATAAACCAACACACGCAAGACTTCAACGAAATATTATTGAGCATGTTTGGAAACTACATCAGCAACAACAACGTTAGTTTAAATTTCGTATGCTTTTTTATTTCGCAATGTATTTTAAATTTCGTATGTTTTTTTTATTTTTACTAATGTATTTTGTATTTTTATTTAAATGAAATGAATTTTATTGTGTTTGAAAAATATGGAAAAGAAATAAAATGAGGGTGTAGCCCAAATGAAGAGGTTTGGGTTAGTTGTGAATGTGAGGTATTTTTAAGTGGGTGTGTTGAAGTGATGTGGCACATGTGGGGCCCAAATGAAGAGCCATGGCTTAGCCATGATACCCTTCACTCTAAGGCTAGGGAGTGGTAGTGATCCGGTCATCGTTACGTCAACGCCACCTCATTTATTTCTATCATTTCACTTCTCCTCACTTTTTCTCATCATTCATCTGTTTTGATCACCCTCCTCTCACATTTCATATATTTTTTTATTTAAATACTTTTATTCATAACTAAAACTTATATTTATATTCATAAAAACATTACATAGATTAAAAATGTAAACGTACGAAACTAAAAATATAATACGGAAATTAGAAACATGAATCGAGCTTTTATATTGCTCGGTAATTGTTGATCAACTCTTGCTTCTCACTTACGGTTCTCATTACTTCTTCCCTAACGGCCTTCAAGGCGTTTGAGATACGCATATCTGATTCCTCAGTCATTAGCAGAGTTTGTAGACCAGAGTTGTTAACTGGCTGGTCGAGAGGCATGGAATGCGTCCTGGGTACCTTTTCACCATGGCTACGCATCTGGAGCATATAACGAGTCATCTAAGCCATAGTGTTAGTATGGTTAGCATTTCGCTTGGATTTAGAGAGTTTGATAAGTTGTTGTGGGAGAAAATAAATGAGGTAAATGGGTATTTATAGGGTATTTGATAGCCGCTTGGAGCCTATCAAATTCAAATTTTAAAACTGTTGTGAAAACATACAAAATAAAATTGCATTCATTTATATAAAAATAAAAGTTACAATACGAAATTTAAGATTACAATACAAAATTTAAAATACAATCGTCCTAAGTTTATTTTTTATGTAAATAAACTTAGCATTGATTTGTTCTTTTATTTTCTCCGTCTTTTTAAACAGAGCATTATGCATCTCATAATCTTTTGTAGATTTTTCGTTTAAAAAAGCCTCTTTGAGCACGCTTTTTTCTTGTGAAATGTCATTGCATTTCTCGTACGCCTTTCGCAGATCCTCTTTAGCCAGATGCCTTCTCAAATTGCATAGCCTGATAACATCAAATAATCCACAATATTAAGTGTCAATTTCCCAGATAATGCTTGTAATTTATATCATTTATATGGATTTACGTTTGTTTTCCATTATATTTCATTTTCAGGTAAATTACGAGCATTGGAGCTAAAGAGACACGGAATTGGAGAGTTTATTGAAGATTTATCATAGTATGCTCACTTTGAAGATGTTACGGCGTAACTCGTCTCTCACATTACTCCGTAACTAAAGCATGGCTCAGAAAACCAACTTATCAGAAGATTACGGCGTAACTCTCCCAAAGATAACGACGTAACCATATTGGGTCAAATGAGGTTCCGCGCCGCTGATAATTACGCCGTAACTCATGCATCAACTATGGCGTAACCAAGATTTATTGAAGATATGGTGTAACTCCTTCCTGAGGTTACGCCGTAACCAGCATTATTAGTGCAAAATTACGAAGAATTGTATGTTACGGCGTAACTCTTTTAATAGTTACGTCAGAACCGGATCCGCCTATAAATACCCCACGATTTCACATTTCAAAGCATCCCATTTCACACACAACAATCGAGAATGTGAGAAGAAGTCGAGGCGGATCTAGAGAGCATATGAGCTATCTCCGAGGAGAAATCACTCCCTACGATAAGCATTAGCTTTTTATCTTTTCTTTACTTTCGATTCATGTATTTCGTAACATTAAACATTGAATTGATTTGTATGGTTAATATGAGCTGCCAAGCACCTCTTGGTGTTAGCCTAGTTATGATTCCTTAATTGTTTTGTTTGCGTTTACATTGCTTCCGTATAATTATTTCTAAGTGTACGCATGCATAGTTTATTGGTAGCTACCCTTGTTTCGGTAGTTTTGAATGGCGGTAGAGGCTAGTTGCTTAGAAGATATGACCAATGACCTAAGTGAGTAGACCGAGACGGGAAGGGGTAAGATATGACCAACTAACCACCCTTTCTACTTGTGCGATTCGACCAACCGATCACATACCGCTTGGATGAACTTAAGAAGTAGGGGTGAGTGTTTAAGATGCTAGCACCAGGCACTCACTATTATAAATCTAGCATGTAGAGAACTTAATGACTTGGCTAGGGCCCAGGAACAATTGTACTTCATGAGGGACACCGACTTCCAAAGGGTACCCTTTCTTGATAGGTTAGGATGAACCGACCAAATGTTGTCCTCTCGACTTTGACCACAGTAATTGGAAGTAATTAGACGTAAACATTACTAGTTAGGATGAGTAGTTAGGTTAGCACCACTCTCTCTATTGATCACATCCTTTGCCTTTATTTGCTTTAATTAGTTAATTTCTTATCAAAATCATATTAAAATCGCTGACACATAGACTTAGTATTAATCCACACACATAGCTCTTGGGGCGACCTCGGTTTTACCAAATACTACACTACACACGACCGGTACACGCCTGTTAGTGCATTAGGGTAGACCATATGTATTACGAGACTTATAAATATTAAAACACGGTCAAGAAACCTCGTGATCAAGTTTTTGGCCTTGGGGAGTTATATTAGGATTTCTATTAAGTCTTTCATTTCGCTTTGTTTTAAAATTTTCTCAAATTCTCACGATCACTTTTCACGCTTCGGTACCATGGAAGTTGTTAACATTGATGACCTCACTCTTGAGGAATATTTGGCGTTGACAAGAGAAGAACAAGGGGGGCTCGTAAGACCCAGCAATTGGAGCCGATGTCCGCTTCAAATTAAATACCAATTTACGAGGAGCTTCGCTAAACCTTTTCGTGAAACAGACGATGATGCGATGAGCACGTTGAGAATGTTTTGTACATCGCAAGCCTTTTCAACATTTCTGTGTGTCTCATGACGCCGTTATGCTAAGGGTGTTCCCATGAGTCTTCTCATCGGCTGCCGGAAGATGGATCAAAGATTGCTATTTGGCGGTGAATACTTGGGCTCTTCTAAAGAAGCACTTCATCCAGAGATATTGTCCTCCGTCTAAGATATCTAACCAGCTCTTGGAGATCCATAATTTCAAGCAAGAAGACGATGAAACGTTGTATCAAGCCTGGGATAGATACAACGATCTTCTCTACAAGTGTCCTACACATGATCTGAACAACCAGTAAAAGGTCAACATCTTCTACAAAGCAATAAACGTGACTACAAGACAAATGTTGGACTATCAAGGACCAATTCCGAGCATGACTCCTACTCTAGCAATTGAAGCCATTCAAAAAATGGCTGATCATTCCCAAAAATGGCACGATGGAGGAAGCAAAAGAAACCAAGGCGGAAGTTTTGATGGAATTGCAGCCATCACTAGCAAAATTGAAAATCTAAGTCGAGATATGCTAAAAATCAGAGAAACCATTCATGCCATCCGAGTAGGTTGCGAAAGTTGTGGGGGAAGACATCTCACCAAGAATTGTCCTTACATTAACAAAGATGACATAATCGAAGAAGCTAAATATGGAGAAAATCGACCGTTTTACGGAGATAATCAAACAAGAATGGGTATAGTGGAAATTACAACCGCGGCCTTATGGAGAAAAAAGCCCAACCTCAAGAGACAATAAACAAATTCTGGAAAGTTCAAATTTGTACAAAAAGAACAAGATAAATGGCTCGTGGATTTCCAAGAAAATACAAATAAAAATCTTTCCGTGCACAACATAACCCTAAAAAACCTTGAAGCCATGGTAAAAAAGCTCAAGACTGAGAGATAGAGATGAGTAACGTTGAACCTGAGGGGACCAAACCTATGGTAGTAAGCAATGCTGTTTTTGCTAATGATAATTCGCAGGAAGTGATTGAAGAGTGCAAATCTACAACCAAAAATTTTGAGGAAACGATTGTCGACAACCAGTGCAGTCATTGTAACTATTTTCCAGAGTTACCGCAGAACTATGATTCGGAAAAAGTGACCGTGTCGTAAACTGCATTATTTTCACCAAGGATATTAAGCGAAGACAAAGTTAGTCATTTCATGTTCAATGGGAGTTATGATATACCTGGGGTAATAGATTTTGGGTCTAGTATAAACATCATGCCATTTTCCATATTTTAAAACTCAAATTAATCCATCTTTGGAAACGAATATTGTAATTGAGATGGCGGATAAGACCAAGGCTACTCGGTAAGAATTACAGTGGTACTTGTGTTAAGGTCAATAGATTTGTTTACGCCCCGAATTTGTGGTTATCGACATGGAGAAAATACGAAGGAACGCTTTGATTCTTGGTAAACCGCTCCTTGACTCATTGGATACTATGGTGATAGAGTAGAGTTCAAATTGGATAAAACCTTATGCCATGAGCCGAATGAAATTATAACAACTAAGGATTCACCGGAGGTTAAATTAGATTATTCCGATAGGTTTCCTCCTTCACATTTTGGCCATTTGCAGGGGACCGAATCAAGTGATGATGACAACAGCAATGAAGAAGATAATGAGGTCCGACCTTCCGTGCCTAGTTATGTTGTTACGGGAAAACTTCACTGTTGTGCTCCTAAATTTTGTTTGAAGGGTCCAAAGTGACATTACCTACATGTTCTCCTTATCAAAACGATGTAATGGAGGAGAGAATTTCATTCGTAGGATTGATAAAGCGCAGTAGTTTGGTGGTGTTGGAAGACGAAATTAGTTAAGAGGCGATGGATTCAAGGCACAATATTATGAGCGATTGGTTCACTGAGGTCGATTGGACTATTCATTTTTGTGAACCAGCTATGATGTCTGATGAGTTCACCAGGGCCTGGCCTACATGCGACCCCAACCGCAAGATCTGGGATGGAGGAGAATTCCCCGATCCTAATAGGCTCAAACGCAAAGAATGGGCATGTTTTGACGAGGAAAAGAGAAGGGAAGTCGGATACAAGGGAATCTCATTTGAAACCGGTTACTGAGTAAGGTTTGAGTCATAAAATAAAATGGGAAGAAGAGGCTAAATTTCGTTCGACAAGGGCAAAGGCTAATTTTTGCAAGAAAATCGATATTCCATAACTCGGTTTGTTTCTCCACGTGTTTGGGACCAGCCTTCTTCAAGTAAAAAAGCATGTATGGAGGAAGTTGGCCAAGTCCAAAGGCCACCATAAAGCCCCGAGGCTCGAGTCTAACTTAAAGACTTGTAAATAAAGAAAAGTGCTCTTCTGGAGACAACCGAATTATCCATTTCATTTGTTATATTTCCATTTCATTGGGTTTTGTGTTTTTAACCATTTTTCGTGAAACAAAGAAAAGTTGATGTTGCAAAGATGTCGATCGACTGAATTACTAGGCAATCCCATCTCAATGGTTACGCCAGATCTATACTTTTTCAACAGATGCGGTTTTTGCCTAGTTACGGCGTAACTCCTTCCGAAGTTACGACGAACTATCCTCTACATTACTTCTTTCATTTTAAACACAATAACCATGTATTAGTATTTTTGATCGGCAACCGCTCAAGGGTTTCACGCGAAATGATCACTCATGAATGATCGGTAGTAGGAACTTAAAACACTCACACACCAATGCAATGAAGATCGGGAGAGTATAGTGTTTCCCGGTCGTTAAGTCCCAAATAGTCGAGGAGAATAGTCAAACGATGAGTGATCGGAGATTTGAGCGGGAAAAGGTTGTGATATGATTATAACTAAGGAAAAGCCCATAAACTACAGGGCTTAAATGCAAATTAAAGAAAATTAAAAGATAAAATCTATTAAATAAACGCTATCACTATATTTAAAATGATGTTTTTGTTCTTTTTGTTTTAATAAAACTAAATTAAAATTACGTAACGTACAAATAAAACGTGAAACTTACACAATATAAAGCCTAAAAATATGAAAAATACATTTTACAAACCTAATGATAAAAGAAAATTTATAGAAAAAGAAAATTATTTTATAACTATTTAATTAATTATTATTAATTAAAAACTATTTTAACTATTTAATAATTACCTAAAATACAAGAAAATAGGAAATAAAGCTAGAAAAATAAAATTATGAAATGGAAAAGTCTAAAATATCAAACTAGAATTTTCAAAACTATTTTTGTATTTTTCCGATTATTTTCTATTTTCTATGAATTTTAAACTATTTAAAACTAATTAAAATTATGAAAATACCAAATAAAAGAGAAAAATAAGGAAAAATGTTTTTATGCTTTTATATTTATCTTAAACTATTAAAATTGAAAAATATTTTTTGGAACTTTTTCTGAATTAAATGCAATTAAAGCTAATTTAAAATGATTAAAAACTTATTTTAATTAAGAAAAATACTAAACAGAACTAAAAATTATGAAAACTTCAGGAAATTCTAAAATATTATTCTAAAGCTATTAAAATATAAAAACAAGGGCTACAAAGGCAAGAAATCAAAGTCGCAATGAAACCGATCTAAATAAGCATTATGAAAATAAGCTAATAAGCTCTACTCTACACTAAACTGCTCTGAAGCTACTCTATGCTAAAACTACTCTAAAGCAACCAATTACATCTATTCCTAACACCTAAAGCATGATCTATCAAAGAATAAGCCAACCGCCAATTCAACAAAACAATGGCTCGGTCCCCACTTTAAGCACTAGCAGTTGCTTATCCAATAAGCTAAAGGGAAAACCTAGAGTGGGAATCTCAAGACTACCAGGCAGAGAACATAAATCCAAAGTTGTAGCTAATAAGGACCGAAATCAAGCTAGAGACCAAATAAAAGCGCATAAAACCAATAATGATGCATAAACAGATGAGACGGTACCTAGTTTTGAGCTTATTTAAGAGCTTATCAGAAAAGGTTAGAGGCAAAACAGATAAAGTTTCATGAAGACCACCTGGAGAACTACAAATAGACCTAATTTCAGACTATAACAAGCTGTAATGAAGACAGTGCACCTGCTGCAAGTTTGGAAGAAAACAGATTTTAGACAAATGTTGACTTTTGAAAACAGATCCTAGTTTTGACTTAAATGAAATTCAAAATCAAATGAGGGACAGAGATGGATGAAATGAGATGAAATGAGACTTTAACAACCTTGTTTATTAAATTCTAGACCTATTTGTGATGATGATGACCTTAATTCTATGAGATATGCATATAAAGCGTTGGTAATATGAGTTTGACTTAGAGCTCAAATGACAAAGAAACCCAAGGCCGATATGACAATAAAAGACTATAACAAGACCCAAACAACTGTTCTAATCCATAATAGTAACCTCTAACACAGATTAAACAAGTAATCCAAACACTCTTTAAATCATCAAATGGCACATTAAACAAATAAAGCCGAAAGGAACTTTACTACAACTAACTTTTAATACTTAAATAACCTCCATTCTCATTACAAAAACAGTTACCAACAGTAGATTTCTAAAACCAATATGACTCTAAATTTTGACCCGAGTTGACTTTTGTTGACCAAGATCCTAATTTGCTATAAACATAAATATAAGCTTATAAAAAGCTATGAGGAGCTTATGTAAGCTTATATGAGCTTAAAATACACCACTAAACACTTGTACATAAGATTTGGATATTGCAATTTGAAGCAAGTGAGCATAAATTGTGAATTGTAACTAGAAACTTGAATTCTTTGCGGTGAATAGTTTATAATGATCACATAACTTTAAATAAGTGCATAAGAACAGAGAATTACAATTTTAAACTTGAATTAAGACTTTGCTAATTAAAACGACATACAAAGAAAAAATAAAACTAACTACTAACTTCTTTCTCGCTTTTTCTTCCTTTTATAGCTCCAAATGGTTACCACGTGTCATTTAGATCAATTCCCACCTTTCTTGAGAGCCAATGAATGACTAATGAGTGTTTTAGCCAAATTTCCATTTTGGCGGAAACTCCTAATTTTGACTTTGTGTTGACTTTTGACCGCAACTAGGGGGGGCTAGGTATAGGGTGATGATGAGTGGATAAGGTGTGGAAGATGGAATTGGTGAGTGGGTTGAGTGTAGCAGTGTCACAGGCATTTGGCGTGAAGACCACGTGGAGGGAAGGTGCGGTTGTTTGACTTCTGGTGTTGACCAAGGGTCAAAAAGGAAGTGACAAGGTCAAGGGTTAAAATGGCAGGGTCATATGTTGTTTTGAAAAGGTTTTGACAATAATTAAAACAAGGACTTGTCTTGTAATATTCAAATCTCCAAGGACCAAACTGTAATTTTCCAAACTTGATACAAAGACTAATATTGACAAACTTCAATAGTACAAGGACCAAGTTTGACAATTTCAAATTTTCCAGGACCAAACTTGACAATTTTGAAAGTTCGGGGACCTTTTCGCCATTTTACAAAAGATTTATTCAAGGACCATTTTGACAAATTAGAATATTTCGTGGACCTTGAATAACATTTCTCTTTATTTAGATTTACCAGGACTTGTTTTGACAACTTTTGAAACTTGGGGACTAAAGCGCCAATTATGCAAATTTGATCGTTTTTCACAGATTTTGACATTTTGCATTTAAAACACACAAAACACTTATTTGTGATATTTTATCATTTTGATGCATTTACGAGTGTTTTCGGATGTTTTTGCAGTTTAAATGAGACAAAATGATGAGTATTTAGACACTCATCAATCCCCACACTAAGATATTGCTAGTCCCTAGCAATGTTTTGAGAAAAATTAATGGATTTTATCTCTTTACCAAAAGCCATTACTTCGGAGTAGCCAAATGTTTCAGTCAAGTAAGAACCATGGTACACCGATAACCATGTGATTTTGAGCAAACCACCGACTTTCAACGGATTTGATTTGTCTTTACCGAGCCGTACCATACGGACTAGCCAACTCTTAGATAACTTATCAATATTATCTTTGGTGAGTCGATTACCAATTATGGTTTTCCATCGCCTTTACCACAAGCCATAAACTTGCGGGCTAGCCAACTCTTCACTTTTAAGGATATGGTGAGTTGAGACCATACAATTTTGGGCAAATTGTAAGCCATATAAACGGATTTGAGATATCTTTACCAAGAGCCGTTTGCTCTGGATTAGCCAATCCTTATGTGGGTTAGACATGGTGGATGATTACCATTTGTTGTGTTTAGTACATAGTACTTCCACTAAAAAAAAAAAAATTTTAAATTTGGCCATTTTGGGGAAAAGGGACTAAAAGGGTACATTTATGATCAAAATTCGCGAATTTCCCCACACTTAGAAATGAATATTGTCCTCAATATTCAAAGTACCGTTGTTATGCCGAAACTTAGAACGTAAAAGATAACATTACTAGCTAAGTGTGGAAACACAACAATTATTCTCTTTTTTTTAATATTTACAATTTTCGCTCATTTTTAGATCTATATACAACATGTGGGGCATCTCCCCACACTAGGGTGGTACACACGGTGAAAACCCATGTTAAGCTACTGTTTTGATTACCGAGTCGCTAGCTTGACTCGACCCAATTAATTGGTTCATGGGAAGTAAGTGGAAGAAACAATCTCCATCTGACTTTCATTCAAGATGTTTGGACAAACATTGAAGCACGTGAAAGTTCCACACCGATGAGATATAGACATGGACCTGGCTCACAAATGGTACATGGAAATGCCGGGTCAAAGATAATGTCTTCATTCCGAAGGAGTGAAGAACGGAGAAGCACACCATAGGTGAAGAAGAAAGAAAATCATGATAAATATCATGACTAACTCATCATCTTCATCCATAGGAGGATCCATAATTTCGTGGATTATGAATCTCATCATTTAAGCTTATGTGATCAAGACAAATCTCGGTGTGTCATGATCAATTGGGAGTTATCATACTCGGAGATATGATATGAGTGAGTTCACGGAGAACTCCTCAAGGTAAATGAATCATATCTCCTTGGTATCATTGGGTTCATTGGTGAACTCATCCAATGTAAATGATTCATAATCGGGAGAGAATTATGAGAATGAAAAGTGGTATTAATCTTCTCTCCCATATTATCAAAGAGAAGGCTTTCATTTCGGAATAGAATCATCGGAATGAATGTCACTATCCTTAATGGGGATAGGAGATGAAATAGGTTTTTCATTGAAAGCCTCGATTTTAGAAATGAGAAGTCCGACATTCAAGAATGTTGCAAAGTGCTTCATCTTTGATTTCGGTGTCGATCGGTCATCATTCTCTTCTTCTAGCTATCAAGCTCGGGAGGTAAATCTTCAACATAAACGATGTCTCCACAAGATAACGAATCATTATCATTAGAATCGGAGAACATCTCAACATGATCATTTTGGAAGACAAGAGGAGTAGGAGATATCACACAAATGCTCGAAATTCCTGTGACTCTCTTGGGATTAGGACAAAGTCCTCAACACTAGACTTTATGAATTCGTCCGATTCCTTTTCGTGAACAGTGTCAAGATGCTCATCCCCATGTTCGGAGAGTGAGTGTGAACCTCGGGTGTGATAGCGATTATTTGAGGGAGTTGAGAAGGACTCAGCTTATGGATTCTACAAGTTCCATTATTTCAATTTGTTCTTCTCGCTAGTGATTCCATCATATTCTTTTCTCCTGTATTTTCACGGATGGAATCTCAACCGATGAACTTGATGAATAAAATTGTAGAATATCAAGGATATCTTCATCATCATCGTCATCGGGAATGAAATGGAATCGAGAGCTAGATTTGAATGCTTTTTGTAGTTTAATTGATTCCCTAACAGTGTTTTCAATGGCAACTGGGAATCTAATTTAGCATCCGCTCTCGACTAACAATTCTTCCATGGATTTTTCATTTGGATTATCTTGGGGACATAGCCGACTCCTCCTTAAGATCTTTTAATAACTCAAGACTCTTCAAGAAGGTTTTGAGAAGTTTCATGAGGTGGTGCTGA
This sequence comes from Chrysanthemum lavandulifolium, assembly GCA_022545495.1. Lineage (NCBI taxonomy): Eukaryota > Viridiplantae > Streptophyta > Magnoliopsida > Asterales > Asteraceae > Chrysanthemum > Chrysanthemum lavandulifolium. Next base: position 224,726,770 of record CM040242.1, on the reverse strand, counting down.
ATCATTTGGTAATGTGGAGGTTGGTCATGATACGAAGAGTCGTAATTGTTACAAGGAAATGGATTCCTTGTTTGACAATCGAGCTAGAGTGAGGATCTCCATAATACTCACAACAAGAAACCGATGATGGCCGTGAGTTAGTGTTGTAGTCATAATTGTTATCGGGAACTTGCTCATAGACAAGCGTGTTTCACGATTGACAATCGAATCGTAGTGTGAACCACCACAGACTCACAACAAGAAATCTGCTGAGTCTCACGGTGTGGTAGGCGATGGAATAAATCGGTTGTGTTATGGTAGGAATAGGGATCCCGGTTATAGATGGACCCGTTTCCGATTCCACCATGCTACAACCGGGGCAATTGCCACCATTATAAGGACCACCACACCATTGACAACCAAGAGGGTGAGGATAAGACATAGAAAGAATCAAAGGTTTACAGAGGGTAAGAAATGAAGAATCAAAAGGGTAAGAGGGTAAAGAGGAATATTTTGGTGTTTTGAAAACATGATGTAAAAATAAAGAATGAAAATCTTTTTGGGTTTTGATTTTTAAAGATGGTATAAACAAGGAGTGATTATTCAAATCACTAATCGCTAAACGTAAGACTATTAGCACTTGCTCCCGTGGCGCCAAAATTTGATCGGTGCGAACCGTCGAGGTTTCACGCGGTGATCACTTGAATGATCAGCCGTAAGGAACTTAAACAACTCACACACCAATGCAATGAAGATCGGGAGAGTATAGTGTTTCCCAGTCGTTAAGTCCCAAAATGTGCGAGAATAGTCGGGCGATATAGTGATCGGGAGATTTGAGCGGGAAAAAGGATTGTGATATGATTATAACTAAGGAAAAGCCCATAAACTACAGGGCTTAAATGCAAATTAAAGAAAATTAAAAGATAAAATCTATTAAATAAACGCTATCACTATATTTAAAATGATGAACGTTTAAAACCTAAAACTTACGCTTTAAAACAAAATTACGTAACGTCAAATAAAAACATGAAACTTACACAATATTAAGCCTAAAAATATGAAAATACATTTTACAAACCTAATGATAAAAGAAAATTTATAGAAAAGAAAATTATTTTTATAACTATTTAATTAATTATTATTAATTAAAACTATTTTAACTATTTAATAATTACCTAAAATACAAGAAAATAGGAAATAAAGCTAGAAAAATAAAATTATGAAATGAAAAAGTATAAAATATCAAACTAGAATTTTCAAAACTATTTTTGTATTTTTCTGATTATTTTTCTATTTTCTATGAATTTTAAACTATTTAAAACTAATTAAAATTATGAAAATACCAAATAAAAAGAGAAAATAAGGAAAAATGTTTTTATGCTTTTTATATTTATCTTAAACTATTAAAATTGAAAACTATTTTTGGAACTTTTACGAATTAAATGCAATTAAAGCTAATTTAAAATGATTAAAACTTATTTTAATTAAGAAAATACTAAACAGTAACTAAAAATTATGAAAACTTCAGGAAATTCTAAAATATTATTCTAAAGCTATTAAAAATATAAAAACAAGGGCTACAATGCAAGAAATCAAAGGCGCAATGAAACCGATCTAAATAAGCATTATGAAAATAAGCTAATAAGCTCTACTCTACACTAAACTGCTGAAGCTACTCTATGCTAAAACTACTCTAAAGCAACCAATTACATCTATTCCTAACACCTAAAGCATGATCTATCAAAGAATAAGCCAACCGCTAATTCAACAAAATAATGGCTCGGTCCCCACTTTAAGCACTAGCGCTTGCTTATCCAATAAGCTAAAGGGAAAACCTAGAGTGGGAATCTCAAGACTACCAGGCAGAGAACATAAATCCAAAGTTGTAGCTAATAAGGACCGAAATCAAGAAGCTAGAGACCAAATAAAAGCGCATAAAACCAATAGGCTGGCGATGCATAAGCAGACGAGACGGTACCTAGTTTTGAGCTTATTTAAGAGCTTATCGAGAAAGGTTAGAGGCAAAACAGATAAAGTTTCATGAAGACCACGAGAACTACAAATAGACCTAATTTCAGACTATAACAAGTCAGAATGAAGACAAGGCACTGCTGCGAAGTTTGGAAGAAAAGCAGTTTTAGACAAATGTTGACTTTTGAAAACAGATCCTAGTTTTGACTTAAATGAAATTCAAAATCAAATGAGGGACAGAGATGGATGAAATGAGATGAAATGAGACTTTAACAACCTTGTTTATTAAATTCTAGACCTATTTGTGATGATGACAGTACCTTAATTCTAACAGATATGCATATAAGGCAGTGGTAATATGAGTTTGACTTAGAGCTCAAATGACAGCAACCCAAGGCCAGATATGACAATAAAAGACTATAACAAGACCCAAACAACTGTTCTAATCCATAATAGTAACCTCTAACACAGATTAAACAAGTAATCCAAACACTCCTTTAAATCATCAAATGGCACATTAAACAAATAAAACTGAAAGGAACTTTACTACAACTAACTTTTAATACTTAAATAACCTCCATTCTCATTACAAAAACAGATTACCAACAGTAGATTTCTAAAAACCAATATGACTCTAAATTTTGACCCGAGTTGACTTTTGTTGACCAAGATCCTAATTTGCTATAAACATAAATATAAGCTTATCAAAAGCTATGAGGAGCTTATGTAAGCTTATATGAGCTTAAAAATACACCACTAAACACTTGTACATAAGATTTGGATATTGCAATTTGAAACAGTGAGCATAAATTGTGAATTGTAACTAGAAACTTGAATTGCTGCTGGTGAATAGTTTATAATGATCACATAACTTTAAATAAGTGCATAAGAACAGAGAATTACAATTTTAAACTTGAATTAAGACTTTGCTAATTAAAACGACATACAAAGGAAAAAATAAAAACTAACTACTCTTGTTTCTGGCTTTCTTCTTCCTTTTTATAGCTCTGAAATGGTTACCACGTGTCCTCAGATCAATTCCCACCTTTCTTGAGAGCCAATGGGAGACTAATGAGTGTTTTGGCCAAATTTCCATTTTGGCGGGAAGGCCTAATTTTGACTTTGTGTTGACTCTTTGACTGCAACTAGGGGGGGTGGCTAGGTATATGATGAAGGTGAGTGGATAAGGTGTTGGGAGATGGAATTGGAGAGTGGGTTGAGTGTATCAGAGGAGTTGCAGGCATTTGGCAGAGAAGACCTGATGGGAGGGAAAGGCTCTGGTTGTTTGACTGGGTGTTGACCAAGGGGTCAAAAAGGAAGTGACAAGGGTCACAGGTTAAAATGGCAGGGGTCATATGTTGTTTTGACAAGGGTTTGTGTAATAATTAAAACAAGGACTTGTCTTGTAATATCTGAAATCTCCAAGGACCAAACCTGTAATTTTCCAAACTTGATACAAAGACTAAAACTGACAAACTTCAATAGTACAAGGACCGGTTTTGACAATTTCAAATTTTCCGAGGACCAAACTTGACAATTTTGAAAGTTCGGGGACCTTTACGCCATTTACAAAGATTTATTCAAGGACCATTTTGACAAATTAGAATATTTCAGGGACCTTGAATAACATTTCTCTTATTTAGATTTACCGAGGACTGTTTTGACAACTTTTGAAACTTGGGGACTAAAGCGCCAATTATGCAAATTTGATACGTTTTTCACCGTTTTTGACATTTTGCATTTAAAACACATAAAACACTTATTTGTGATATTTTATCATTTTGATGCATTTACGAGTGTTTCGGATGTTTTGCGGTTTAAATGAGACAAAATGATGAGTATTTAGACACTCATCAATTTTAAATGAACTTTGTGGGTGTGTTCCCTGTAAACCCTCACGAGACTTCACTCGTCCACTTGGGACACCAAGTGGTTTAAAAGGTTTGTTGCATATGCTAAATGCAATCGTGATTCTTACGAAAGTGAGTTAGGTTTATTTTTTATTTTTCTTTTTCTTTTTTAGAATTATGCTTGTCGGTAATGTGATTTCAGGGATTGAAGTTTGCTCATGGATGCTTATGCGAAGGCACGACTCTCTTTCGTGGGCCTTCTTTATTTTTGAAGCAAATTTCAGGGAAGTTCTTGCTCTAATTCTACTTTTCTCTTCACCTTTATTTAAACGCTTAGTACAAAAGGGACTTTGTACAATTCAAGTGGGGGGACGGGAGTAGAATTGTCTCTTGAACTTTATTTTGCCCTCGTTTTTCTAGTTTATTTTGAAAATTATGCCATTTTAAAATTTTGACATGTTTTCTTAACCTAACTAGATTAGACCTTAGCCAAACAATCAACCCACGGATATTATATGGTGAGATTAACCTTATCCGCTTCCAAAATTTTACCCCAAATCCACCAAATTATGAGTGTCTTGGGTAGCTTGTAAACTTTAGAACTTGGCCTTTGCATCATTTTCGAGACCATAGGCGAGGTATGTTGAGTTAGCTCGATGTATTTGGACTTTTCAGTTTAAGAAGGCAGTATTATAGGATTATCACCCAAATAGCCTACCATTGTGTGTCTATCGATTAGTCACCTCAACTTCTCGACTCCTATGTGAAACCCTATTGTTGCACTCACCTTTAGTGCAAGATACCCCTAGATACACCCATCTGAGCCATTCCTTTCATTTTGTTAACCCAATATATTGTTTCATTACACCCATACACCTTAACCTACCCTGTAGTCTTTATTTGTGATTGGGAAGTCATCATTTGCCTAAGTTCAAGGTTCAAGTGGAAAGGTTCGGGAATCACGCTTTCGTCGACAACATATTCTTACAGATCATTTAAGACCCCGAATTCCCATTGTTAATCTCAAATGGGGATGTTATGTTTAAAAAAAAAAAAAAAAAAAAAAAGATGTGATTCGAAAAAAAAAAATGTTATTTTATTCGGTTTATTGTAAAGTGCGATGTTATAAGCACTATGTTATGAGCTTAATATAGATTTAGTATCGAGGAGGCCATCTCGGTCACATTTGAAGATTAGAGTTGGTAGTTGCGCCAACAGTTGGAGAAATGGTAGCGTGCCCATCATGACGTCCTCTAATGACACATCTACCTAGTATATCATGATCCGGTTTCTTAACTTCGAAGCTTGAACTTTGGGTGGACGGTAAGTGGTGATGACTTAGTTATGGATTTAGACTATTTGATTGATTTTTATTTTACACCATTTATATATCTCATGTCTTATCCTACCCTTTAGTCATGAAGTGTGTCTAGGTGATGCAGCGAGCAATCTTTGGTGTCTTGGCCATGGATTTGGTCATGTATCATTGATTTTGTCCACTTCACGTGACATGTTAGTAATGATGATCACCCTTAACCCTTGTCGTGTCTACCATATTGCCTTCGAGAATTGTTTAGTCCTTAACTCTAGTGGTGGAGATTTGTGTAACCGCCAAGCTTATGATAGAATACATGCTATGATATGCGATTGGTGATCACCCAAATTGACACTTAGAATAGTTGAGAGATTTGAGTGTTTCGCTTCCATTTCGTGAGGTGTTCACTTTGTTTTATTCTAGCATAAGGATTTATAAACTTATATTTTCCGTAATGGGAGATATCTTTTAGGAATCTATCTAATAAGGTCTACTTGAGGGCAAGCGAGTTCAGTGGGGGATATTTGATAACATCAAATAATCCTAAATATTAAGTGTCGATTTCCCGATAATACTTGTAATTTATATCATTTATATGGATTTACGCTTGTTTTCTATTATATTTCACTTTCGAGTAAATTACGAGCACTGGAGCTAAAGAGACACGGAATTGGAGAGTTTATTGAAGATTTATCATAGTATGCTCCCTTTGAAGAAATTACGGCGTAACTCCTTCTCACATTACGCTATAACTAAAGCATGGCCCAGAAAACCAACTTATAAGATGATTACAACATAACTCTCCCAAAGATTACGACGTAACCATATTAGGTCAAATGAGGTTCCGCGCCGCTGATAATTACGCCGTAACTCATGCATCAACTACGGTGTAACCAAGATTTATTGAAGATACTGGTAACTCCTTCCCGAGGTTACGCCAGTAACCAAAGATTATTAGTGCAAAATTACTAAGAATTGTATGTTACGGCGTAACTCTTTTAATAGTTACTGTAGAACCGGATCCGCCTATAAATACCCCACGATTTTCAAAGATTTCAAAGCATCCTATTTCACACACAACAATCGAGAACGTGAGAAGAAGTCAAGGCGGATCTAGAGGAGCATACGGAGCTATCTCCGCGGAGAAATCACTCCCCTACGATAAGCATTAGCTTTTTATCTTTTCTTTACTTTTGATTCATGTATTTCGTAACATTAAACATTGAATTGATTTGTATGGTTAATATGAGCTGCTAAGCACCTCTTGGTCTTGGCCTAGTTATGATTCCTTAAATGTTTTGTTTGCGTTTACATTGCTTTCAGATAATTATTTCTAAGTGTATGCATGCATAGTTTATTGGTAGCTACCCTTGTTTTGGTAGTTTTTAAAGGCGGTGAGGCTAGTTGCTTAGGAGATATGACCAATGACCCTAAGTGAGTAGGCCGAGACGAGAAAGGTAAGATATGACCAACCGACGCCTTTCTACTTGTGCAATTTGACCAACCGATCACCTATCGTTTGGATGAACTTAAGAAGTAGGGGTGAGTGTTTAAGATGCTAGCGCCTGGGTACTCACTATTATAAATCTAGCATGTAGAGGAACTTAATGACTTGGCTTGGGGACCAAGTAACAATCGGACTTATGAGGGACACCGACTTCTCGGTTGTACCCTTTGGCGATAGGTTAGACGAACCGACCAAATGTTGTCCTCTCGACTTTGGAAGTAATTAGACGTAAACATTACTAGTTAGGATGAGTAGTTAGGTTAGCACCACTCTCCTGTATTGATCACATCCTTTGCCTTTATTTGCTTTAATTAGTTAATTTCTTATCAAAATCATATTAAAATCTGTGACACCTAGATTTAGTATTAATCCACACACATAGCTCTTGTTACGACCTCGGTTTTACCAAATACTACACTACACACGACCGGCACACTTTGCGGTTAGTGCAATAGGTAGACCATAGGTATTACGAGACTTATAAATATTAAAACACAGTCAAGAAACATGCATCAATAGCTAAGTCGATCAACGCTTAATGATGAACGATATCCTCCTCAATTAATTTCTAAACACAAGTTATGATTTCATCGAAAGTATGTGGAAGCGAACAAGCCATATCAGATTTTTTGCAGGGATTAAATATGAAGTTATGTAAAGTTTATGTAAACTTTTGAAGTATTTATAGTTGAAAAATAGGGTTGTTAATTTTTTATTTCTTTATTATTATTTTTTTATTTTTATTATTTTTTTATTTTTTAATAAGCATCAAATGTTAACATTGTACAATGGGCCCCACAATTTTGTTTAGTAACATAGGTAAGCCGGTCACCACACTTTGCACAAAATTGTCGTGACCATGTCTTGTGGAATGGAGGTGGCGCGTGACAAGGCATGTCACCAATCTTTTGTCACGGCCACTCCATTTGGCCTAAATAGAATTTGTTGTAGTCGTGTGTGTAGGATGTGAGTGACGCAAGGTGTAAAGACACACAAAACTAACAATGTTAAGTCGTAGACGTGTAAAGAATAACATTGATGCAATGGTTGCAATACTGAAGTTTTACACCCCCCTAACCAGTGTACCTAACCGTTGTAGCGTAGTATGAGTAAGTATGATGACTAATCGTTCTTTAAAAGAATAGTGAGGTAGGCTGGAAATGTAAGTGCAAGTGACCTAATGGAAAAGGAGATTATTTTTGGTCTTTTGATAATATAATTGAAATCAAGTAAAAATAATGGTTTTGAGGGTTTTGGTTTTGAACAAGAAAACAATTCTACCTAAGGTGAACTACTCCTTGCTAGCTATTTAATTCTACCTACCGATTGTCACTTCCTTCATTGATCAAATGCTATGATTCGTAGGAGCAAAATTATGCTAGTAGCATGTGATAGCCAGGTTTCGTAGCTAAACTGCTAGAGGGACGGGCATTAGACAACGGTGTTATAGTAGTTGCAGATTGATTAACTAGAGGGACATATGTTAATCAGTTATCATAGACAAGTTATCCACGTATCTAGCTTGTGTTTTAGGCGATTATCTAGAGGGACGGATGTTAATCAGTTATCATAGACAATCTAATATAATTAACTAAGTAGAGGGACATATATTAATCAGGTTTTGACTTTTATTACCTAATCAAAAGCTCGATGTCAAAATAAAGTTCTCCCATTGATCAACATAAAAATTAGTTTTCATTTTTGTATCTTCTCTAATAATATAAAAGATAATATGCAGTGATGACTAGTAAAGGGATAATTATTTAAAAATATGTGATTATTTTACCTCTACCATGTTAATAAGAGTGTTGTAAATTTAGAGGTGAAATGGTCATGCAATACACACAGAAGTCGAAATTCAAAAATATAAGTATACAAAAATAAAAATAAAAAATTACTACACCATTAAAAAAAATGATAAGCAACTACATTTCTAAATGATTATCCGTCGATTCAATAGCATGGTTCTCATAATCAATTTACTGAAAATTACGTTGTCACTAACTCACTAGTATATAACTTTAACCTTTGTTTACATTTATGGTAAATATGTTCACCCAACCAAACAAGTTTTTTATTGGTGATATTTGTTTATCCACTCCTTTGAGTTGCAAAAGCCACATTGAAATGATTAAGGTGAAATAATTGAACGAGAGCTTAAAAGACATTAAAATGTATAACCAAAGAAATAATCATTATGATAGTGATCATTAAACTTTTTAACACTTAAAACACCACAAAGAAAACTCTATAGAGATGTTAGTTTGGCAGTAGTGGTAATTTCCCTTGTTCGTATAGTTAAGATCGTTATCGTTAAATAAGAGGTATAGATGGCGTTATGTGCGTGTATTCATAAGACAATGATTGAAAGTATGATCGTCGAAATAAGAATCGAGTAAAAGTTTAATTTTCTCTTAATTCTCGGTCACTATATTTTATACATTCTTTATTAATTTGCACTACAATCTGATATACATGATATGTTTTTTTATTTGAAGTAAAAGATCGTACAATGTACATTAGCTTAGATATTCACTAGTCTAAAACACATTCACTTAACTGTGAACACAAATGTCTCCATCATTGAAGTATGACCATACATACATGTTAGTTGTTTGGGGAAAACTAGATAAAGCAAGTGAATAAACATTTAAACAAAGTCATGTAGGTTATAGCAATCACATGATGAACTTTGGCCATTGGGTGGTCTTCAATCCAGCCATGCATTTCACTAACTTCTAACTACTTTATAAAAACACTAGTTTAATAGGCAAATATGTGATTTATTATTAATGAACAAATATGTATTCTTGACCGAAAGTTTGTATTAAAGACTTGGTTTTATGAAAGACCTTAAAAAAGAATGTATTTTATGAGAAGAAAAGAGTAACACCTTTACGGTAAAGTAGCAATCTGAAATATATGTGTTACATGTTCTTTTGGACGGAAAACTTTCACAATTTATATCACTTATCTCACAAACATAATCTCACATATGTCTACAATCAGACTTGAATCTACAAATTTTAACTTTGATACATGTTAAGACTATTTAAAAGTTAATGAAATTCACGTGTAATACAAAGAATAGTAATAAATAGATAATATTTAGAATAAATTACATAAATGGTCCTTGTGGTTTGGCGAAAATTTCACTCTGTCCTCAAACTTAAAATTGCATAAATAGTCATCATCGCCTGAAGAATAACATGAATGGTTCTTTTGAGGCATAAAAGTTGCATAAATCATCCTTGTGGTTTGGTGAAAATTTCACCTACCGTCCCTCAAAAGGACCATTCATGTTATTCTTTGGCAGCGATAGGGACGATTTATGCAACTTTTAAGTTTGAGGGACGGTAGGTAAAATTTTGCTAAACCACAATGATTATTTATGTAATTTACTCTAATATTTATATAGAGTAAATTACAATCGCTCGTCCTGTGGTTTGCGTTGACCGCAGGTTTCGTCGCTTTGACCAAAAAGTTGCCGTCGTCTGTCCTAAGTGGGAAGCGTTATGCACGTTCGTCCCTCCATCCAACCGGGCCCACAAATTCCCACTAACGTCGCTTAACTAAGGTTTTAAAGGGGTATTTACGTCATTTTACCCTAAACCCGTATGGTCCTGCGTTAAGTTACACCGCGCCTCTTCTTTGCAAAATTGACACAAACTACCCTTGGGGTTATTAAAACCCTACACCACCTCATTTTACCCTAAACCTAAAATAAAACATCTCCCACTCTGCATACCACTGCAGCGCCACCTTTCGACCACCATCACCACCATGACACCGCCACCTTTATCAGTGAAACACCACCACACCCACCCTTATATCACCATCGTAAAGAGGTTTTGGAGGTACACGCGCCGTCTCTTCCACCCAACACCAACACTATCTCTTCCACCCAACACCAATCTTGCTATCATCCATTCCATGAATCTACCATCATCAGAATCTACCATCCATTCCACCCACCACAAGTTTATCAATTAAAAAAAAAATGAGCTTTCTATATCAATCGGTAAAAGAAGATAAGTAAATCTTACAGAAAAAGGATTATGGGTCGACTGGTTATTTTTTATCCTAACTTATTCATGAACAAACTTCAAACCAACATCTATATCAACAATCCAATATCAAAATACAAGAAAAGAAAAAGTTAATGATCCTTACAATTAGAAGTCGATTGGAATGAAAACAAGAAACCAAAACAATTCGACCAAGCCGAATCCACAGGAACCACCAAGCACTCCAAATGCCCTTTTTAATTTTTGGTTACACGTGTGGTATTACCCTGTGAATCGGTGGGATTAAAAAGAACAAAAGTGGATGTTTTGACTATCTCTTTTGATGAATCGATTTTGATGCCATCCTTGTTGAAGAAAGTCACCCATCATCTCCTTTCTTTTAAGCAAACCTGTGACCTTTGGTGGGGAGATAGTAAAAGCAGAAGTTGATGGATCAATCTCCTTGTTTCTTGATTGACCAAGTATTGATGGTGATAGATGATAGTGTAGGCTGATTATCATAAAAAAAATAGTTGGGGTTTTTGAGATGCAAAGGGCGTGATGTTTGATTACCAGAAGAAGGAGAAACAGATTTGGGAAAGGGAATAAGTGAAGGAGGAGGCATATTTTTAGGGTAGAGAGATAGGTTAGAGATGTTTTTTATTTTTTGAAGAGAGAATATTAGGAGAGAGAAGCAGGATGAAGGTGGGTTTATGTTTATTTGGAGAGAGAAGGGAAGCAGGTGGTGATGATTGAAGATTGGGATGAGAAAGAAAAATAAAAGTTAAATAATGAGGGAAAAGACTGATATACCCTCACATGAGTGTCACATGCGTAAACTTAACGACCGTTAGTGGGCCCAGTTGGATGGAGGGACGAACGGTGCATAACGTTTCCCACTTAAGGACGGACGGTGCAGCTTTTTTGGTCAAAGGACGAAACCCTGCGGTCAACGCAAACCACAAGGACGAACAGTGTAATTTACTCATTTATATATTACACAATAAGCCGGAATAAATAAACAGATAAGTACACGCGGTTGGAAAATAAATTGTTTGCAATTGAAACATATCTTTATGAATAGTTGAAGACAGAAGATTGAAGAACTTTCAATGATATTTTGTAAACACACATAGAAATCTTTTATATGTATTTCATGGTTTAACAAATATTGTTACTGCAAAATTATGATCTTACAATATGGTGCCGAATTGAGGATATGATGTTTAATAAGAAATTTTTACCGTAAAATTAAGTGTCTGGTGTATGTTCCACAATCAAAAATTATGCTGCAAAATTATTGTATTTTTTTAATAGGGTAAGGAATGTAAAATATAAAAAATACAGGGTAGGGTTATAACTGAGAAGTTATAAAAAACGGGAGTGACATATAAAACGGTGTAAAAAATTGATGATTCTTTTTAGCGTGTACTTTTAATCAAATTTTAAATTGGTTTCTTCACGCTCAATCATGTCCAAAATTTTATGACGCCCAATATCTCCACGCATAACCATACCATGTACTCTAAATTTTAACACACCTATAACTGTGTAAATATGCCCCAATCTGTGTATATAATTACACCATTTATTGTAGTAACATACTAAAACATGACTTTAAAAAAAATTGTTGCTATTTATGACCTAAATCTTAAAAATAATGTATAAAACCATTACTTTATGCAAAAGAAAATATGCCCACCCAAATTTTGAAACTTCATCATAAACTCTTTAATCCATTCATACAAAGACAGTTTTCTACCAACTGATCGTGTTCAAAAAACTTATTTACCAATGTGTGGTTGGTCAAACTACTGACTATAATATGGTGTCACTTACTTGTTTTAATAATAAAACATATTGTTATATGTTCTGTAAAAAGAAAAAGCCCCCCAAACCATACGACTTGAGTTCTCTCCCTTGAGCCACTCCTCGCTACATCTCTTCAAAGTTCAATTTTATATCATGTGTGTATACTGATTTCACTTATATGACTAATTACATTCAGAAACAATTCATTTCAGGAATGTATGTTTGTAACCACATATTGCATTTCTGGAAATTCATGACCATAGCATTCATAAACATACTGCCGGAATGAGGTAAAGGGGAGGTGAAATGTAGACAGATTCTACCCCTACCACCAGGATAAACTCGACAGTAGAGAGACTGCTTCCAGATGAACCTCCGACCAATTGTAATTGTGCAGTCGAGAGAAGTACAAGAAAAAAGAGCATGAAAGTGCAAAAACAGTAACAAAGGAATCACAGAAAACATACAACGAGAAACAAGCAAAACAAGCAATAAACGAAGACCATCATAAAAAACTAAAGAAAAAAAGACAAACAAACAAACAAAAAACATAAGCCACACGAGATATTATTAACTTTTTTACCTAATGTGCTTATTTAGTTGACTTGCAACGTTTATTCTTACTTAGTTGATATAAAATTGATTTTTTACTTTCATTTATGACTTTAACCATGAATTTAGTTGTTTATTACTTGTCGTTTATGCTAATTTATGTGTTTTCTAGAACAAGATGAAGGGACCAGCCATCTGAATGTTCTTTTGGACTCGTTATGATGACTTCGACGTACTTTCGCGAATTGACGAGCTCTTTTGTAGTTTTAGTAGCTATAACTTTTTTTAGTCTCGTTTGATAAAGTAAGGTACTACTTCATTTTAGTGAATATATTAAGCAGCTTATATGTCCAGCTCAGTTAAAAAATTTAAGCATAAATATGACATAAAAGGCATGAAGGATGACTTATGTACAATAAAATAGGAGGCTTCATTTTGTTCCCAATGCTCGGTCGTATCAAGATAGATTCAAAAGAAGTGAAAGTATAAAAGGTAGTCAATATTATAAAACAAACTATACATTACTAGTAAATAACTTATTTTAAAATAATTAGTTGGTAAATAACTCGGCGACCTAAATCTTAAAAATAATATATAAAACCGTTACTTTATGCAAAAAAAAATTGGCCACCCAAATTTCGAAACGTCATTACAAACTCTTTTTTATCCATTCATACAAAGACGCCTCACCATCAACCAATTTGTATTATTCTCTTAATCATAGCTAGTTCTTATAAACTTTTTATTATTATTATTATTATTTTTTTTAGAATGAACGTGGCTGGTCATGCATGTTTTTTTACATACAAATTATGAGGTCTACTGCAAGATCTGATCTTTTTTTGTTTGTGAAAAGGTTATGTTCATCTAAACTTAGAAAGAATTTCAATCAGACTTTATTTAGTTCTAGTGTATACATGTACGTTCGTGATAGTAACAAGTGTGTAACATCATATTAGCTCTTTACAAAGAAATTTCGGAACGTTGAATAATTTAGTTCCAAAAGTACAATTAAAAAAAGAAAAGATTCCTCATCAACCACTTGCAAATATGAAACGCAAGTTATTATAGTTGACTTGAAAATCAATATTCAACTCTCCTGTCTATTATAAGTTTAATCGTATTCGAAGAACAAGTAAACCATCAAACACAGAAACTATGGGAGGTTGTTGTTGTTCTCAAGATGAAGAAACAGATATGAAGGGAATTCTAATGTTAATAGTTATTGTTCTTGTGCTAATGGCTATCTGCCTTCCTCAGCCACGACGCACTTTATATGTATATCGTTGCTAATACGCGGTCAAAGGTTTCACAACTCGTTCGTGACACATGATTTGGATTATATTGAAGACTGGACGAAGATGAAATTGTTTTTGATGTTAAGGGGAATTTTCAATGAAGGTAACACAAAATACTGAATTTGTCAATGTGAGATATATAATTCTTGTTTTGTTTGTTAAAAAGGTTACATAGGTTCAAAGTTAAATAAATTATAGAGTAAATTACATAAATGGTCCTTGTGGTTTGGCGTAAATAGTCACTATCATTGTAGAAAATTACGTAGATAGTGCTTTTGAGGACGGTGGGTGAAATTTTCAAAACCATACATGGATGATTTATGCAACTTTTACGCCTCAAAAGGACCATTCATATTATTCTTCGACAATGATAAACTATTTACTGAACTTTTAAGTTTGAGGACAGATGTGAAATTTTGCCAAACTACAAGGACCATTTATGTAATTTACTCAAAATTATAATAGCGGAAAAATCAGTTTGCGGCAAGATTTTGGGAAAAAAAAATGAAAATTTGGTTACTATATATATTTGTTAAGATTGAACTTTTACTCTTTTTCCCTTCCATTTTATACAAAAAAATGGAATTTCTGATATCTTTTGATGAATGAGAAAAGTACTTCATATTTCACATTGACAAATTTCGTATTTTTTGTGAATTCTTGGTAATTTCCCCTAATATCACTTGTGAGTTGTGATTATAATTCTTTTACTCTCATTGTTGTGTAATCTCTCTTTACAATTGAATGAAAATTAAGTTCTATGTCGTTTTACAAGATTTGTGTAAAAAAATTTATAGCGATCTCATGTTTATATTTATTCACCTTCCACTTATGTCAACAAGATGGACGGTTTATTGTCTCTAAAATTATTTCATGAAAATCTACACAAAACTTGACCACCTATATAAAAATGAAGATTTGTTCGCATCTTGTGACGCATTTGAAAATATATTACGTTGTTAGAGTAAATATCTATCAAAAAAAGTACGATCAAAATCAAACTACACCAACATAGTTTTACACGTATCGTGTTTTTATCTTTGCCTTCACTACATATAAAAAAATTAAACTTAAATAATAAATAATATTAAATTAAAAAAAAATCTAATTACTTATAAAAGTAACGTAACTTTTAAATTATATTATTTAAATAGTTAATTACAATCTAACGTACAAACTTTCTTTGCTCTTACTTTTTCCACAAATAAACACCCCCACAAACATTAACGCCTCATCGCTATTATGCATGAGCAATCATCTAGTTAAATGACATTCATTGCAGTTATTTGCATATTCTTTTGATCAAATATAGTAAATGGGCAAGCATTGAAAAATTAAGAAAGAAATAAAATATCTAAAAGTGCATCGTTATCAACTATCAACGTATTAACTGATCACTTTTAAAATAATCTATATCTATACTACTTTATAATGTCTTGGTTAAAAAATAAGTAAAATTCACGAATTTTTTAAAAAGATGGAACAAAATATACAATGAGTACGATTACGAAAATAGACAATAGCCGGAACCGCAATGTTATTCGCAACTCTATATAGTAAGTTAGTACTAATTTCCATACGTTTTACCAAACAAAATAGTCGAATAATACAAAAAGATGATAAAGTTGCACATGGACATTATATTTTCTTGATTATGGTGGATTTGTATTTTTTTTCTCATTTTCGTATTGCCTGTTGTCAATCCATGGACGTCACTTTTGCTTCGTTAATAATCAAGTAGATACATGAAGTGCCTGCAATTCATTAACCAACTTAATGTATGTAAAAAAAATTGGGCAAGTCTGGTTGCATGTGATCACAAATTTTGTAGAACTTCTTTGTAGACACTCGTGAGGTTTCCTTCTTCGTCGCAAATAACCAATTTCAATCATTTTTTGCTCCTAATGCGAGATACGACTACATATAGCTGGTTAAACAAACCCACTTGCCCGAGAGGTTGTCACTTGCTTTTGTTGATCGTCCTAGCGCACGATAAAAGCACATGGGATTGCTTCATTACTGGTTTTGATTATAAAACACTACTGATTTTGACCATTATCCAAACTCACCGACCGCCTAGTTTTGCACCAACATACGCATATTGACAATGTTTGTATCATGTTTGTTACAATTTTGCAGTACATTTTGTTAAAACATGAAAATATTTTAAATCTTATTATGAGTGTATCTTTAAGGACATTAGATCTTTAAATATGAGTATAAATTAGTGGCAAGAGACTAAACGATCACGACAAACAAACTCTATGCTTTATGTGACAGTCTATAAGCCTGTCATAAACGGCGGCCAAATAAAAAGTTTCACTTTCTTTTTCTTTTTAGTTTCTCAGGGCATATAAATTGCAATTTGGTATCTAGTCCTTATTAACAATTTCAAACCGTTAACTATTCATTTTCAGGGAACACCTAACTGTATTAAAGTACGGTTCATTACGAACAACAAAAATATTGTTTCCTAACGCCTTTGAACATCCAACAACAAAACTCAAAAGAGTATAATTGGTACAGATTAATTCAGCCACTATATGAGGGTGTTTGAGATTTTATGTAAAAAAAAAATAATAATAAAAAATTATGCTTTTAGAAAGACAAATTACAGTGTGGTTTTAAAGGTCTAATTTAAACCATTAAATACAGTAGAGATGTGTATACATTCTTTATAATACAGTAGAGATGGGAATACATTTGACACGAACCTGAAAAATCCAAGCACATTGAACTTTAGTGCATTCACGAACACGGGAAAATTGTACCTACAATTCTTGAAGATTTAGTTCTACAGGACTCGTAGATGCCATGCTCGGTATATTTCAAAGGCCAACAACGATTCTGTACATAGAGCAGACGATATAACCAACTGCAGAAATGCATGTTTGTTAATAAATATGATCATTTATATGATGTAAAATATCATATTAACACAACACACACAACACACGTACATCTTTTTTGACCATATGTGTGACAATGTACATGACGGCAGTAACTTAAATGATTTTAGTACATAAATTAGGACCTAAAATCCACAACAGTTTTAGCCCATCTCTCTAGGCTCTAACATCAGGCCATTTAAGCCCAGCGTACCACATGCCATATGACACAGATAGAAAGTGAAACAAATTTGGGTACAAATTTCTAAGGCTCATGCATGCGTTTTAACGTATCATGGTATCTTTATTAAAATAATTGTAACATCTACGTAAAGGCATACTTTAACAAGTAGGGTTGGATCAGTTGGTAAACCCCTTGCCTCTCAACTGAGAGGTCAGGGGTTCGGCCTCACTCCCTACAAAGGCCGGAGGTCCTTTCTACCTTTGGTAGAATTGGAAGCAGCCTCTCTACCTTAGGTAGGGGTAAGGCTGTCTACATCTTAACCTCCCCCATACACCGGAAACGGTATTGGGTTCCCATAACCCGTGGAAGACGGCATTGGGCGTTACTTTACTTTACTTTACTTTACTTTTTTCTACGTAAAGGCATACTTTATGAACTTATGAGGAGGGTTTTTTTCATTCATCATGAATAGCTAATCAAAAGTAAATGGGCCAAAAGTCGCCTTATCTAGGAAATCGTAAGCATCTAAAAAGAAATTTTCTCACAAGAAGAGAGCCTATGGCTGCCGATGAAAGCTGGTACTCTGGTGCAAGGGCTACAACGACGAACATATCCGCTATGCTATTGTGGAATTGCTTCTTGAGGTAATATACATAATTATGAAAATACTTATATGAATCATCCTTAACTGATAACTATTCGTAAATTTATATTTTGTAAGAAATCAGATGAGGTTTTGGTTTTTCACCTTCATTCATGTCAGCTTGGAGCATTTTAGTCTTTTAGGTGCCACGTCTGAAATGACTTGCGTAGTACTTCATGTAATAGACCATTAACTCGAAACCGCACCTGCATTAATAAAGAAAAAAAGTCGCATCAGTGAGCACGCGGCCAAACTAACATATAAAAAATCAACATCTAGTGGAAGCTTCTTAGGATTGTGAACGACTTTTATTTCAAAACTTGAATAACAATTGGTAAAGCCTAATGGAAATTAAGTGCTACTTGTTCTTTTAATAACATTATATAACTTCACCAAAATCACTATCCCATCAGTGCTTATTAGGTAAAATCAAAAACATTCTTATTAAAGATTTGGTCTTTGTGGCTCCATAATCAACTATAACAACTAACAATTGCAATTGTTCATATATAAGAACACGCAAACTACTATAACGTTAACTGAATTTGTTTATAGAACATAAGTATATAAAGAAAATAATCAAATTCAGAAATTTTTAAACATAAACAAAGGAGACCAGCTTCGCTTCATATATTAATATCACCAGTTACTTTCAATTAAATTAACTATATGAAGAATAATAAATAAATAAATAAAAAGAATAAATGGACTTTCAACGATTGACTAAACATAAAAAGACATAAAACCATAGAAAAGAAGAATACATACCTGCTTAAAACGCTATTATAATGATAGATGATTACTTCACAATATAATCCTTGCTACCCAGACCTTATGGTAAGTCTTGTAACTTCTAAAGCTTGAGAGTGAAGTAGGTGGCGGGCTAAAGTGAGATCGATCACTCGTATCACATGGGGCTCACGGTCACCTCAAATATCCTATAAACACCACAAGTATTTAGATCAGGCCACAAATATAATAAGTGACCCAAAGAAGAAATATGAGTGAATCAGTTTCCTGCACTTACTGCAATCATACTTCCGACTTCTTGGTTGTTTCCTGCACTTACTGCAATCATACTTCCAACTTCTTGCTTGTTTCCTACACTTACTGCAGCCACATCTGCCAGCTCGATGTCTTCAACCTGCAATTGCGCATACGATTTGGAAAACATTTAGAATCTATATATTTATCTATAGGTAAAATTACTTATCTGACCCTTTTATGAGTGGCATATAGAATAAATTATAGTAGTAAATTTCCTAAGTTTTAGATAATTCATTTGTAAAATATAAGTATAACACTATATAAGTCATAAACCACCAAAAATCCACTTAAAACTTGATTTTCTTACTTTTTAGTCAATTCCACTTTGGTTATGTGGTTTACATAATTTATTTATTACAACAATATAAAAGAGAAAACGGAAGAAGAAGCTTATTTATTACCTCCAAAGTGTCTTTTCCAACTAAATCATAGACTACATCAACCCCTTTATCTGATGTGATCTTAGTAACACGTTCGGAAAAATCGTCTTTTTTAGTGACAATGACATGGTGCCAACCATCTTCCTTGGCTTGTGCCGCCTTCTCTTTGGTTGAGAGGATTCCAATAACAATGCCACCAAGTGCCTTTGCCCATTGACATAGTAACAATCCAGTTCCACCTGCCGCTGCACGCACAAGGATTGTCTGTCCCCATTCCACCTGATGTTGGTCGAATAATAAGTTTCATACCATCAGTAACAAATTTGATATTATAAACTAAAATGAGATCATTAATTTACCCTTTTATTGATATTCCTACTCTCATTTCATAAGACTGTCCTTTTGGTCATCTTGTCTATTAGTGTTCTCCATGATTTAAATTTGATGAACACTCAAATAATTGTTTATTAAACCGAAATTTTGAATTTAAATGTTCTTAATATAAGAGATGGTCGAACACAAAGGGAATTAACAACACACAATCATTCGGAATGCATCCATCTCACACACGTTGCAACTATCTCCTTTCAGGTTATGGTATAAAAATGTTTCATATATTGATTCAAAGTTAATAGTACCTAAACAACCATATCAAAAGAGTAAAATATTTCATATTTATACATTCAAATGATAGCAAAACAGGAAACACAGTTAGTCAAACATTTCCCTTAGTATGTTTCGGGTCAAAACGGCTATTTAATTGGTTCATGTTAACAGAAACATTCATGGCTCATTTACTTATGAGTTGGGTCATATTGGGTTATAATTTATCTCAAAATTCATGGCACATTTACTTATGAGTTGGGTCATGTTGGTGTAACAAAACATAAAATAAAATAGTAACTCAAGCATTAATTATTTCATATAGCATAATGACTTTCAAAACTCAATGCCAAAAACTATATAAGATAGTACTTACAGTCCCAAAAGTGAAGAGTCTTGTGTTATATACCACCAATATGTATCATGTTTATTTACCTGCATTCCAGTGAAAATTTCAGAACATTTCAGTGAGAGTGATTGGGAGTGTTAACAAACTACCTATCCTACATTTGACAAATTAAAAGCAAGAAAAGATTTATATATAATCACACACTTAAAGCTAATGAATGAGTAGGATGCTTGCAAGATAGAATTTTCATAAACACCCCCATAATCTCTTTCAAAACGCACATGACAGCAATGATATCCCCGGCTCTCGTGAAGCAGCTACGTGAAGAAACCGGCGCAGGTATGATGGAGTGCAAGAAAGCAATTGCAGGAATAGAAGACGATTTAGTCAAAGCTCGAGAATATCTTAGGATGAAAGGTTTAGCAAGTGCTGACAAAAAAGTAAGTCGGGCCACGGCCGAAGGTAGAATCGAATCCTACATTCACGATTACAGAATAGGCTTCCTTGTAGAAGTAAACTGTGACACCGATTTTGTATCACGTGGAGACAGAATAGGCTTCCGTGAGCAGGTGTATATTAAGAACGCATAAGCGGTGGTTAAAGATTATATTAAGTAAACGATTGCACCCATTGGACAAAATATAAAAGTCAAATGATTTGTTAGGTTTAACCTTGGTGAAAGGTTGGAAAGAGAACACTACATTTTGCTGCAGAAGTTGCTGCTCAAAATACAGCAAAGGAGGCACATGCACCGACAACTGAATTGCAGCCTACGAACCCGTTACTGTTGATGAGTAAGTAGATCATTTATTTATAAATACGCCGACTTGTTTATATTTACCTCTAAAGGTTCAAATGAAATAAAAACTTAGCTAATATCTAAACATGGATCAAACGGGTCAAAAGTCGCCCAAGTGCACCTTTAATGCATAAAACATTTTAAAGCTTCCTAAAAAACATTTCAAATATTTGAACCAAAGTTTTAAACCGTGAACCCTTTCTTGATACCAACAACTAGATGTGGCAAAATATGCCCAGAAGCAAAAAGATGTGCTAAATGGGCACATTTTTAGAAGATTTGGGCACATTTAGCCCCCTTCTTTTTTTGAAATGGGCACATATAGCCCATTGAAAACTTAAATGGGCACAAACGGGCACTTTTTTTTTCTCTCAATTGTTGAACATTAACGATCGTTTTAAAATTTTTTTTTATATAATATATTTTTTTTTGTTAATATAAATAAGATATTACGTTTAAGAAATTTATTTAGTCGTTTTAGGTCTTTTATTAAGCTATTTGTATAACATGTGCCCGTTTGGCCCATGCCCGTTTAGCCTGCCGTTTAAGCCCGTGCCCATTCTAGCCGTGCCGGTTTTAGCCCGTGCCCGTGCCCGCCCGGCCCGCCCGTTTTGCCACCTCTACCAACAACAAATCTTAGCAGTGAGAGCAAATGAAAACATTTTAAAGTTAGAAAAAGATTACAGACCATATCCAAGCTGAGCCATTATCCAGCCTGCGTAAACCGTCCCTTTTAGCACACTTAGAAAAATATTACATAGACCATATTACGAATTTTATATGTTTTGAACCATTAGAAGATTACATAGACTAACGTACAACACCCATTAAACATTTAACATGTATACATGCTTGACAATTTATGACATTTATATAAACAATAAATCAAGTACTAACCTTAAAACATGCATGCCTTCAAGAGCCTCAACCATTATGGGGATTTCATAAGATCTGCAAATTTAAAAACAAAATATTATTAATTTCATGCCCCCAACTTATGCATGAGCTCTCAACGCTGATAAAATGGTGCATACTTCCAGAATTCATACACCTTATGTTCCAACCACTACATATATACAAAACCAAAACATCAACTAACTAAAATAGAGAATATAGCATATAGAGAAAACCATGAATGTTTGAGGTGTGAATTTTTGATGGATTATGTGGTTTTTATTTTTTGAATTATCACAGCCACCGCCACTAACAACAATCTCATTTGGTTGAAAAATTAAAGAGACTCGTATTCTTTTATGTTAATCAATGCAATAGTGCTTGTAACCTTCAAAAAAGATATACCAACATCATTTAGAATGCACGTTTACAAAGCCAATGAAAAATAGTACTCTTGTATGCATCGATTATTATTTGGCCAAGTAGATTTTACACAGCTCTGCCATAAAAGATACACACAAAATAAGCTATATCAAATTGTTTGAACACACATGTCTATTAGGAATTTCAAAATGTGTAAAGCAAAAATTTAAATCGAAACAGCAAAAAAAACATGCTTGACCCAATATCTTCTCAAAATAATTTCCTCCAATCTATTTCACAAAACTTAAAAACTAAAAAACGTTATAAATATTTATAATCATGTATAAAATAGATTTAAACACAATTGAATTGAATATAATCAAAGGAAAACATATTATAATTGAATCAAAACAAAATAATTGTAATATGGAACTAATAAATCGAAACCCTTAATATATTATAATTGATTCGGTACTTACGAATTCTGAAAATTGACACCATGGAAATCACTGGCACACTGATGTAACCAAAATGTTTTGTTGAGTGATTTTGAACGGCCGATATGTATGATTATTGATTTTAGAGAAAATATGATCTCTTTGTAGGTTTTTTTGTTGAGAAGATCAGTGATGGAGCGTTATTCTTGTTTGGTCATAGGGTTTTGTCATAGGGTTTTGAGAAGATCAGTGAGAAGATCAATGTTTTGAGTAGTAAAGTAAAAAAAAAAAAAAAGGATGAAGTGTTTGGTTGAAAGGGTTGAACCGTTGAAGGTTTAATTTTGACACGTGTCAGCACGAAGATAAGAGCTAACTATAGAAAAATTAATTAGGATGCTTGAAAAAAGTCTGTTTTATTAGTTAAAATAGATTTAGGCGCTTTTAAAATTAGAGGGCTTAAAATTGACTTTTTTTACTCTTATTATGGAAAGAGTTTTAACAAAATTAAGATAAGGAGCTCCGTCGTGAGATACGCGTATTCTCAACAAACTATATTCCGGCTTCTAACAATATTCCAAACCTGCTCCTAACCACTAAAAATTAAGATAAATAGCTCAATTATAAAATGATATGTCGTTTCTCATTAAAATTCATCTTTATTTTTAAATTAAAATATCTTTTATCTACTTATTTTTTATAATCTAATTTACCATATTTTCTAAAATTTTATCTTTTAATTCAACATCCATTTTGATATATTTTTATGAGTTTTAGTTTTATATTTTTAATGGGTTTATTTTATTTTAATTCAAATTTTCAACTTTAACCTTTATTTCATTTATTTCAATCAATATAATTTTGATTAGTCAAAATCATATCTTTTGGGGTAGTGTTTGTGGCGTAAGAGATTGCAGTGTATTTCTATCATCGGGAATAATGATGTCATGCGAGAAAGCTACGGGAAAGTTACTGGTAACCCAAACAAACACTTACAACTAACACATATACATTCGAAGTGTTGTAAACGAATTCACTAAACGGAAGCAAACACATATAATTATCTTATCGCATGGTTGTGCTTGTGGTATCCGACAGTAAATTATCAAATGATCTATGAAACATAACAAACGTTATATATAATTATAATTATCTCAAAACCCAAAAACAGTTGGAAGATGGATTACAAAAACATGGGTTTTTGATTTCACATAAATATGACCAAATATATTCTAAATTTATAAAATTATTTGGATTAAAAATTAGGGTTTTGTTAACCACAACCCGTGGATAAGCATCATTATCTATTTATTTATGTGAAATTAACATTTAATAAACTAATTATTTCTTTATTTATACATAATTAATGATGATAATTATAAAAATTGTTGTTAAACATGAAATGTTTGGTATTAATTAATTTTGATTTTTCGATTATGATAACCTGAATCACAATATAATAGGTTGTGGTTAACAAAACCCTAAAAATTAATAGCTATTCAAATAAAATAAAAAGTTTGTTTTGAAAGATGTATGACGGTTCTTTATTAGTTACAAATAAATTAGGCAAATATTTATTTCTCAAACTAACTACGAAGGTATTCGTTATTGTGATTCAGTGTAAGGGTGTGTTTGGTATGCTGTCATAAATGACAATGGGTATGAGTTTGATAGTAGGGGTGGTTCTCTCATTTATGAAAGTTTCATACCTAGCGCACTTAGGGTGCGTTTGGTATCCCACTATGGGAATAAGACTATCACTATGAAAGTGATTAAAGGTGTTTGTTTAGGATGATGGGGCCGCCACTAGAGTAAATTACACCGTATCGTCAAGTAAGCTAGGTATGCATCTTTCATAAGTGGGGACCCACCACTTATCAAACTCATACCGTTGTTATTCACCGCAGGTTAATGTATATAGTATGGATTATATATATCATTCATTACCATAGACCAAACAAATCACTTTCATAGTGGTAGTCACCAAATACGCCCCCCAAATGAAGATTCAAATTCAAAGCCATCTCAAACAAATCGGTTAAATGCACCGTTCCTTTGACCAAAAAATCCCATCCGTCCATCCGGTCCCTCCGTCCCACCAACTCAAGATAACGCCGGTTAAGTCACTTAACCCCTAAGGGCATATCCGTCATTTCTTGTCTCCCTTTTTCCCGCCCAAATTATAACCCTATATACTTTGTCTTCCCTTTTCCCACCCACCCACATAAACCTAAATCCCATTCCTTCCACCACCATTTTCAAAACAAAGGGTTTTCTCAAATCAAATCAAAATCATGGTTAGATGTCCTCGTTGCAAACACTTGCGATTATGAAAACATCATGGACAAATAGAAACCCGTGTCGAAGGTTTTATGCCTGCTCCCAAATTGTATGTGTTAATGGTTTTAGTTTGTAATTGAACAATAACAGTATTTGTTGTTTAATTTTGTTTTACAGGATTTGTTGTTTAATTTTGTTTTACAGGATTGTAATAGATTTGTTGATTGGGTGGACCCAGAAATGTGCCATCGTTCAATGGTAGTTATACCTGGGTTATTAAGGTCTTTGAACAACCATCAAGAAATCCTACAAAATATGGAGCAAGAAAGAGCAACATTGAAGAAGTATGTTATGGTTTCATGTATTTTGTTGTTTGTGTCTGTAATGTATAACATATTGACCTAGCAGTGTAGTATTTGGGTGTTAAGAGATAGATGTATTTTGGGTGTTTAATGTTAGATGTATTTTGTGTCTGTTATGTAGCACCATTGTAATGAAAACAAGCTTTGTAGCATTATTGCAATGTACTGTTCTACATATTGCAGTCACTTTTATGAATTTTACTATTTCATTTTCTCACTTTTATGCATATGCAGTCACTTTTATCAATGCAACACTATTTCTAGATTGATGCGCCAATGAATCAATGGCACTTTGTCGCATTCTTGCAATTCAATGGTATACGCTTTACTTGCATTATTGCAATTTCTACATTACCACACCTCTATATAAGGGCACATATGGATAATACAAAACCATATCAAACATCTTCCTAACCTATTCATAATTGCTGCAAAGATGAGTTCAGGAAACAAGGGTTCCAACAAGAGGAAAGGTTATATACATCTTCATGTTCCTTTTCCATCTCTTATATGTTAAACATACTTATGTTTTATTGTTTATTTTTTTGCATTATTTTGTTTTCAGAAGTTATCTGCATTTCAAGTGACACATCTGAAAGTACTGATGACAAAAGTTCGTGTAACACATGGACGGGTATTTTCCATTGCGATGTGGTACCACCTGATGAGATAGAGTTTTATGGACCAAAGGTGGGCTCAAGTTCAAATGCAAAGGATGATGATAAGCCACTAACCCAAAAACAGATTCAAAAGCTTCTATTTGATGCAAGGACTAAAGTGCTAGGATTGCCTGCAAAGGCCAGTCTTGAAGAATTTGGTGTGAAACCTTATGTTGCACCAACTGAAATTGCAGCAAAAGGGAAGGGGAAGGGAAAGAAAAGGATGGGTTAGAAGCAGTGGTGTTTCATGGTTTTCATGTGTACTGGTCTTTCATGTCTTTCAGTGGTGTTTCATGCTTTTATGGTATTTCATGTGTACTTGAACCTATTTTATGGTGTTTTAATGTTTCAGTTTACTTTATGGTCTTTCATGTTCACTTTAACCTATTTTAGATAAGTTAGTGCAATGCTCTTGGTCTTTCATGTTTACAGCTACCAAATTACCAAAAGAATCAGACATACCAAATTAAAGTCAAACAATATTACATACCAAATTAAAGTCAAACAAATTAAAGTCTAAAGCAACCATACCATTAATCAATCAAGTTTCAAGGCATATAATGCCATAAACATCCAAAACAACTTAATTGACATTGTGCATAAGACATACTAGAAACACGTACATAACAGACATAATCATAACATACACTATCAAACACAGACATGACGATGATACTTCAACCTAACACAACCACCTTCTTCCTTGGTGCTCTATTCTTTGATGCACCATCTTCTGTTGCTGGTGCCTTCCCCTTATCTTGACTATCTGCTCTTGTCTTTGATTGTGAACCTGCAGGAGTATCAGAATCCAAATCCACCCCTTTGCTTGCATTTTTTCTCTTTTTTGACTTTGGCATTCTTGGTCCAGTACATGTTCTTTGATTGTGACCTCTTGACCCACATTTGTCACAAGTTACGCCTTGTGCCCTCTTGAAAGCTTACCATCATTAACTATCTTAAAATCCCTTTCGCCTTTGACCTTTTCTTTCTTTCCTTGGTCTTCCAACTTGTGGATTATGTTTTGGTGGCAATGACTAGTTGGAACAGTGCACTGGGCCAATGGACGGGACCTCCGATTGGTTTTATATGAAAAGAATATACTTTCTTCCAAGTCTCTAACCTATAGCATGGATGTACCCACTCCTCTGGTAATGCAACCTCTTGATGATTAAGTGACATGTTCCAATTTGTTGCAACAACATGTTTGCAAGGGATGCCTGTCAATTCCCATCTTCTACAAGTGCAGGTTCTAGCAACAACATTTACCACACACTGGTCATTCCATGGACCACTTACCTGGTATAACTCACCTCCATTCCAGCTAACAGTATACTTGTTAGCTTGAGCTGCATTTTCCTTCAAAATTCTTGTAGCAGTTGGTGTGAGTGGTCCATCACACCTTGCAATAACTTTGTTAACATTGACAATCCTGGCAAGTTCTATTATTAGGTATTGCAATCTAAGTACTTACATGGAATGACAATTGAATAGCAGATGGAATGTATAATACCTTCTCATGAGATACTCCCCGCAAACTCCAATGTGGAAATAATAGGCTTGTCTCTACCCCTACTAGCTTGGCATTCAAGACTTCGCACATGTTGTTCAATAAAACATCCGACTTGGCTCTCTCTGCTTAAGGAGTTTGTTGTTTAGATAATATTAGATCAACAGATACTATGAAATCGCTTAAAGTAAGAATACTATATACCGAGAAATGTGATCTTGACCGGTGTTGTGGAGGAATGAGATTCAACCACCATAAGCCTCTTTCTTGAAAGCTTTCAACTCTTCCATTGCAACTTGAAACTCGGGACCGTTGTTGCGCTTCTCGCTTTCCATAGCATATCCTTGTATGCGTACCATTCCACTTCAACTTCATATTCTCATGAATATGTTTCACACAAAATCATGCTCGCACATGGAAACAATTTTGCAATTCTTTGGTATAATACCTGCAGTTGGAAACAATTAATTAGTTAAGTAAGTTAAGGAATTAATTACAAACATTGAAATCAAATTAACTAGTTAAGTTAGTACCTTTTACCTGTCACTTATGAAAGTGAAGTTGGAATTCCTGTACAGATCTAGGTCATCTCCAAGTTGATTGAGAAACCATGTCCATGACTCTGTGTTTTCTGTCTCAACAAGTCCATATGCCAATGGATAGATCCCATTGTTTGGATCAATACTCACAATTGTCAAAGTTGTCCCGGTATGGACCCTTCATGAATGCTCCATCTAATCCAAGGATTTCCTCATCCCACTCTGAATCCGACTTTCAAAGGACCCAAACATATATAGATTCTCTTAAAAACTCTTGTTGGGACTTGATGATCTGCTTCAGCTTGAACATGGATCTTGACAGATGTGTTTAGATTAAGTTGTTGCAATTCCAACACATAATATCTTAGCATCTTATACTGATGTGTGTAATCACCCCTTAATTTCCTTTCAGCTTCTTGTTTTGCTCTAAATGCCTTACTTTCCGAAACAGTTAGCTCATGTTTTTTTTTCTTAGTTGCTCTTGAATAGCTCTAACAGGTATATTAGGGTTTGTTTTCAACTGCTCAACTAATTCCTTTGAGAACCAATTGTAGGTGGCATAAAGGTTATCTCTTTCCTGTAGACATTTATGGACTGACTTGTATGTTTTTACCTCCCAAGATTCAGTCTTTTTGACTTTGGAAACTAACAGAACCCATGGACATTTACTATCATCCAACAGTTTTTGTCTATTAGGTTTACCCCCATTAATGATTACCTTCTTCCTTGGGCCTTTTTCACCCTCAGTTGGGCCTTTTTCTTGACTTGGCCCAGTGGACTGAGTTGGCCCACAATCATTGACTTCACCAGCTGGTAGAGAAGGGATAACACCTTTGCATACTGCCCTCACTCTCACATTGTCATTCTTTTCCATTCTTATTTTTCTCCTAGTCTCAATTGAATGCTCTCTAATGTACTCCTTCACCTTTTCTTTGTTTGCAAATTTTTGACCCACATAGAAATATGTCTTGTAAATTTTCTGACTAGCATGTGCTTGTTTTCTTAACTGCTTCAACTTCTTTTCCTTAACCTACTACCTTCACCGTCACCACCGATCCACTCTCAAAATACTCATTTTCTAATTCATTGACATCATCTCCATCCGCTTCATCTTCAATCTCAACCGCTTCCTTTCTACACCCAACAAACTCCACAGCCTCATCAATTGTGTAGTTAAAGTCCTCATGTCAAACACCACCTCATCTGCATTATTATTGTCATCTACTATGAAATCACTGTCTTGGCTATCATCATCTCCTTGACTATCACCCTCTGTTTCACTCTCGGTTTCACCTTAGTTTCACCCTCAACTTCACTTTCAACATTCTCACTAGGATTACCCATTCCAACCTCAGGATTTGTTTCAAAATTCTCACTAGGATTTGTTTCAACCTCAGGATTTGTTTGAACATTCATTGGTGGTGATATAATGTCCAAGTCAGCAAATGGGTCAAAGTTAGGATCTTGTGACTCTACATATGGGTCATAAGAAGAATAAAAATCATTTGCAAACTGACTAGGGACTTGAGAAGACTCATCATTACCAACTGCAATACTTTGCCCTTGGTCTTTACCACTTTGCTTTGACCTATATCTTTACCTACACACCCTTCATTGACATCAAAACTACTTTCTTAGCCACCGGGTAATCCCCGCCTTTGATGTTATTGGTTCATTTAACTCTTCTATTACAAGTTTTTATGCTTTGGTTGTATGTAAATGTCGGATTGGTCTTTTCATGCTCAACATATACATCAACTAGCTTAAGACCTTCCATCACATACTTGCCTAATAACCGAACATCTTTGTCACATGCTAAAGGCTCTAGTCCATTGTCTAAATCATAATCGTGTTTCAAGAAATGGTAAAACATCAACCTATGACCATCATGACCTAAGTCTTCTAGCATAGAATCAATTTCATGGATTGAAAACCGATCACCGCTCTATCAAATCCACAAAAGTAATCTTACCATTCTTGTAAATCATGTTGGGTGCATTCGTGAAAAACCTCCATGATTGAGCTTGATGGAAAAGCAGTAGAGTTTTTATCGCAAATAATTAAAGGAATCAATCGACAAGGGTTTTAGACATTAAAACACCAAACAAAGTATCGCAAACCCAAAAATGCATACTCTAATGATTAAAACATACGTCACTTAACACCATTATCAAAAAATAACTATAAACAAATACTTACGATACATGCAATATGGGTCTCGATCAACAACATCATTTGCTCTAATTTCATACAATGGGACCACCATCGATTCTTTGTGAAGTATCGACACAAAGATTTGGGAAATGATTTGGGAAGAAGATGAATAGTACGGGAAATGGTGCAAAAGATTTTAGTTTGGGGACCGACAAGGTAGATGGGTTTTGATGGCCGAAAGTACTTGGGAAATGACCAAAATAACCCTTTAAAACCTCCGTTAACCCACGTTATCTTGAGTTGGTGGGCCCGGATGGACGGAGGGACGAACGGTAAACATAACGTCTTCACACTTATACTTTCAAATGAGCGTTTCTTATGTACACATGGCATGCAATTTTTTTAGGTCAAAGGACTAAACCTGTTGTTCATGGTCAACGCAAACCACGTATGTAAATCAAGGTTTTACGAACGGTGTAATTTACTCTGGCCATCTCACTAAAGTAGTTTTGGTTTGAGTTTAGAGATCAACTAGTCAACCCCACCCACATGATTGACCATAAGACATGTCCTAATAATTCTTGAAGATATCCATTAGTTTATTACTAAGCTTAGAGTTAGAAGAATACAATACTTCAATCACAATGATTAATACGAGTTTTGTTTACCAGTTTATCACTGTTATAATTTTTTTCAGGATAAAATGACATTCCATGTGCTTCATAAATGAAACCGTGTAACTCTTGATGATATGTATTATTCATAATTTCATATGATCGGTATGCAATCGGCCGAATAGATCACATTTAAATTCTATGTTCATGTGCTAGTGATTAGTGAATATCAATATAATCAACGCACTAATTTAAAATTCCAGGTCAAGGAAAAACCATTATAATGCATGAGAAAAGTTCATTATAGAACTCATATTTGTCATAGAACCAATCAACCAATCATAGCCACTCATTCTTTTATTAAAAATATATTCACCTTTTTGAAAATTAAATATCTCACAAACCGTTAATCGTTACGTCGAAAAATTATCTGATCTCGGCGAATTAAATTATCTTTCTATAAATATGCATTGTTATATACTTTCGACCTAACTTTTTTTTAAAAATTTCGTCGAGAAAAATCACGTGTGATTTGTAAGAATCACATGTGATTTCTTAAAATCATATGTGATTTGATTTTTGGAATCACATGTGATTTTTAAAATCACACGTGATTTTACAAATCACGTGTGATTTTGCGACGAACTTTTAAAAAAGTTGGTCGAAAGTATATAACAATCGCATATCATGAAAGATAATTTAATTCTCGTCACGATAATGTATTTTTAGAACAAGATTCTGGTTTGCAAGATATGTTGTTTTAAAAAAGATGAAAATAAAAATTGATGAACGCGATTTGTTAATTGGTTACGATAAATTCAGCTCTATATGATCTCAACTCTATAATGCATATGCTATATGGATCGGAGTATATCAAATATGTTTTATGCCAGTTATGAATGCAAGTAACTAGGGTGTGTTTGTTTTTTAAAAAAAGGTCTTACTAGCCTCTTACTCTACCAAGTAAGAGGTGGTCGACGCTTTGGTTGTTTGTTTTTCTTTTGAGTGGGACCCGCCAGACATATAACATCTTACTCGAGAAGAGTGGGACTTGTCATCTCGCTTCTTACTCTATAAAGATTGAAAACGTGTGTTAATTAACTATGTTATATTTATGATAAAAGTCTTGTTACATATTTACATAAGTTACTTATTATCGTATTCGTTAGTTTAATAAATAAATTATAGAAACGAGCATTTAAAATCATTCGACAATTATACAAAACAAACAACATTATTTTGTTCAGATTTAGACTTTCACCACTCTTACCGAAGATGTGATAGTCGATTCGGACCTTAAACATCTTAATGAAACAAACACCCCAAGAGTTGGAGATTATGTCTTCTGCCTCTTATCCCATCTTCGCACCACTCAAACTCTTTAAACCCACAAACCCTTCAACCCATAGATTAGAACGAAGCGGGGTTAGCCGTAGCGTTGCTGTGAAGCGGCCGTGTTTATGTTTATGAGAATAGTGAGATTAGTTTGTTGCGACATTCTCATTCCAAAAAATAAAATGGTACAAAGGTACATCCAACATAAGGCGAACAAACCGAATTAATTTGGCATTCTTTATAAGCTAAAGTTTAATTATTCCATTATTTTACAAACAAATGAGGAACCTTTTTACAATCTTAGATTATGCAAAAGTATTTAGAGGAGGCGATTTCAGCCCATTCCAACATCAAAAAATCCACTCCAAAATCTTTTTACAATGGCACGTTGGGTATCAGATTTATTTACAATGATCCAACTCATTAAAATCTTTGCAAAAATGATGGTGTAAGCTTCAATTCCACCATCAGAAAATCTGATACCCATCTCGCTAGAAGCTTGGATCCACCGGTCTCTTAACAAAGACAAAGAAGCCGTCCTGCACCGGTCTGCAGCAATGCTAACTTCTGTCAGGAGTATAGCATCCGCTTGCTTCGCTGCAACAACATTATAGTATTAGAATCAGTGGTTATGAAACTGAAGTTAACAAACTCTTTTCATTAATGATGGGTACATGATTTGTCAAGTAGTAAAACACTTCATACTTGATTATATTTTGGGACGAAGATGAGTTACACTTAAGTGACACGGACTAATAAATATAGCTGGAAAAATGATGTTTAAAACTTGTGCATAATAATGATATATTATAGGTTAATTAACGGTCGTTTGGATAGTTTATTGCAGCAGTTGATGATCACTTAATTGTGGTTAGTTTGGACTGTTTGGATACCTTATTGCAACAACTTATTAACCTTGAATCGTGCTTATTAGGGCTGTTTGGAAATCTTACTTAAGTACCTAAATGACCTTTACCTGTTGATATTAAGGCCTGTTTGGTAGCCTATTTCAGTAGCTAATTAAAAGTAACCTATTGTAACTATGGGTTGTTTGGATAGCTTATTACAATCACTAATAATATACCTTGACCTTATCATTTCAAGCTCTCTTACTAATTTGTTAAATAATTGGTTGTTTGGATAGCCTATTTCAACATCTTATTACAGTGGCATAAATATAACATGAGAAAAAAAAATGTGCAATAATACTTGCCTTGACTTGAATATGTTCAATGATTGCAGCCAAAAGTAATACTATTATCATTTTTATGTTCAGAATATAGTTTGTAATCTGAGAGACCCAATATTAACACTTAAACAAAACATTCCGGTTACCATAATCATTAAACCCTTAAGTTAAAAATCAGTCCAGACACCCCTTTAGCTCAGACATACATACTAAGACTTAGATGGATTCAAACATAGCTATATCGAAAGGCAAAACTCAAAAATGTTTTGGTATTTTATTCAAAAATGTTTTGGATTTCGTTATAGGAAGGAGTAATACCAAAAGAATTGTAGTAGGAAGGAGTAAATACCATATATCTCTTATTGATGATAACGGATTGACGTCGTGGGAGGAAGGAGTAATACCAGAAGAATTGTGGGAGCATCATTCTTTTTTGTCATCCTTAATAACCTCAAACACATGATATGTTATAACTGATGATTTACTCTTCATCAAATCTCCCAACACTTTTGCTCAACCGCTGGTCAAAGAGAAAATTTCTTCTTCTATGCCTTCAACCTCCGAGCATGAATACCGAAAATATTATTTCGAAATTTTGTTATAACAGAAATTTTGTGGTTTAAACTACTTTATAGTAAATGAATTGTTAACCCAACTCTCATCGCACTTTCTACCCACAGATATAATGTTCAAACACTTATTACATCCATAATTTTTAATTATATACATAAAAATTTGGCTAATTACTGTAACAATCTAACTTTTAAAAATATAAAATATTTAAATTTAAAATAAAAGTGATTAATTAGTAGATTTAAGAAGTTTATTCATTTAATGAAACTTCATTATGCATAGTATAGTATATTTAGAAGTGGATTTTATCTTCTTCACTTTTTCAGTGGAAGGGTATCCATGATAACATAAAAATGGACCATAAAGCATGACTCGAAAAAAACCTTCAACCTTGAGTCCTTGATTCATTTATCACCTTCCTCCAACTCCTTTGCCAAAATGTGGTAGCAATATCGTGTTCCTATAGGATAAACCGATGCATAGTGAACAATAAAATAAGAGCTATGAATACAAACTACAATAAATCACAACCAAATTGTAATAAAATAGATGTAGATAGAGAACAAAGCATAATATCTATAAATTTAAAAGTTTTATTTTACCGGGCAATAATGGTAAACATGATTGCTTATCTGAAGGCAAGAAAGTGTCCCAAGAAGCCTGTGGCCACAACGAAGTTGTATAAGATTAAATATGCTTAGGAAGTATTACAAAGACCGAATGACTTAAAAAAATATATGGATTCCAGGTAAAGGGTGCTTAGATGTGATGTTAAGACTAATAATTTACATATGAAAACTTAAATTTCAATATATGGATACCACGTACATTTGTCTCCACGTGGGCAAAGGTACATGTTCTCGAGTCTTTTCTTCCTGTTGGGACATGTCAATACGACCCACCAACATGCGCCGACAATTACAACTATTACTAAATTCATAAATTAACACTATAGGTCTATTTTATTTCGTGTTCATGTACCAGCAGAGTAGTATCTTTTGCAGCAATAGTAGAAACATCAACACATGAAACCCTTTCATGAAACCTTTTAATGCATCTAAACTTGTGGAAGCGTTCTTCTCTTGTTGAAAGGTAAGCAACAAAGTAAGAGTGATAATGTAAACATGCTTTCCTCAAACAAAAGACCAAAGAAGCGTTGATAAGAAATCTCAAACAGCCCTTAAAAGAAGCTATGCTAATAAGTGCTCCCAAACACCACAAATAGGTCGTCTCAATAAGCAATCACAAACAGGCCTATAAGCAATACCTCAAATCGCCTTGCACCTCATCATCCTCTTTATACTTTACTCAATTTCTAATCACAAAACTAAGCAATACCCACACAACCTAATACTAATGAATTCGAGACCTTTCGATAATTAATTTTAGGGGAATACGTAAAGTGATGAGCAACTCATTAGAAATAATCATATGGCAGAAATGTTTGTCATAATCTCATAAGGGGGCATAAGCTATAATCGATTCCCAAATGTGTAATGCAAGCCAAACAACCCCTATAAAATACACTTACCAGAAAGAAAATTCTTTGAGGACTTTCATCAAACACATGGTAGCCATGGACCACGACATCAAACACCTAGCGACAACTGTTTTTTTTTTTTTTTTTTTTTTTTTTTTTAATTTATGATGAAACAGCAATTGTATAGAAAAAAAAACAGAGAATTAGATTAAAGTTAAAGCCTAAAACTGTTACACAAACTTGCCTATCTTACAAAGATCTACTCGTATGGCTTCAATCACGCATGCTGATGATCTATGCTTGAATATAAGTTTTGGATACAGTTTTTTTTTTTTTTTTTTTTTTTTTTTTTTTTTTTGGTTTGTCTGATTTGTGATATCGATTTGTAAAGATAAATATTAAGTGAAATTTTGAGTACTATCAAGAAACTTCTATTGCAGAAAAGCCATGGGGCAGTACACATTTGGTGTACACTTGTATGGCTACACTTTGATAGTACAGAAATTAGGTGTTTTAGAAATCCTTAATGACCTTTTTAGAGTATTACAGTTGTCATTACGGAAAAATGGGAGTGAATAGTAATTTCCCAAACACAATTTACCCATTCAGAAAGTAACACATGGGCCACTATAACACTATTTGGCCTAACCATCTACTGTTTCGCTTTTGATGGCCCAATGAGTTTGCAATTTAACATATAACGGGAACCTTAAGAAATCGCTAATTGTCCCGTGCTATTTCCATCTTTATAATATATTATAATAACTACTAAAAGATAAGTTTTTGAGTTGTGGGTTTGACATGTATAAAATGAATAAAATGACTGTGAGAAAGAAACCATCATCTTGGGTGAGATTTGTTTAGGTGAGAATGTGAGATAAAAAAGGAATGCAGTGGCTGCATTTGTATTTAGTGAAAAAGTTATATGTAGAGAGAGGCGTTATAATTGTGTATCATAGGGTTGTGATTTATAATTTTAGGGTTATAGTGAATTGGGCCAAATATTTGGAAAATGACCAAACAAATTTAGCAAAAAGAGTTTGTGGGCTTGTTCATGCTCATATATTTTGACATATGATTTAAAGAACAAGCTACTTATTAAATAGTTTATTATTGTGTTAAACTTATAATAAAAATGTTTTGTTTTATATATACACAAGCTACTTATTCATTATATTTATATGGTTTTATATATACTCAAAAAAATAAACATTTAAAATCATTCATACAATTATACAAAACAAACAACATTATTTTATTCACATTCAGATTTTTACAACCACCTCTTACCAAGAAGATCGCTAGAATATTATAACTAGTAGTTTTTTTTTTTTTTTTTTTTTTTGGTTTTAATTTTATTCTATTTTTACCGGTGCATGATGAGTAGAAATTTAGCACACAATAGATGACAAATCAAATGGATCGATCATAGAGCAATTGTACGTGTGACAACAAATAAGCCCAGCTAAATATCAACTATCAAGGTACAAAATCTTTTTAGAAATTTGGACTTGTTGCATGAACTTTGTAAGGGCCCAGCTCATGCTAGTAACAAGTCCAAGTCGTAAAATGATGTTATTCGTCGAAAATGTACACACTTAAACGATTAGATTGTATGTTAAAAAAAAAAAAAAAAAAAAAAAAAGGGTAGGATGTCGAACAATATAACGTTAAAATCAAGCAATTAAAGTTGAGTTTTACACTCTTATTTCACGGTTCCAATTTCCAAAATATAAAAATTATTCAAAAGTAAAATAAGACCAAATACTAAAGAAGTGGTTTAAAGGGTGGCTTATTCATTTAACAAAGTGTAGGATTTCTTCAAGCATAAAGACACGTTCTTCTTTACCAAGTTTCATTCAGATGAAGCTAACTATATCATTTACTCAAAAACTCTATCCAAATCAAGAATAGATAAACTGAATAAAAGAATAGTTATAATTGTTCCTTCTTCTACCGTCTTAAGCTTCATATATAATCACCAGGGGCGGAACTACTCTTTCACTTTGGGGTGGCAGTGCCCTCCACACTTGGCCCATTTTTGTGAGAGTCCAGTGTAAAAAAAAAAAAATTTGGGCTTTTCTATTAAGGGCCCTCCACTCAAAAATGATATTGCCTCCAACCCACCAAGTCCAAATGCTCAACTTTGTTTACACATCTTTCATCAATAGAGAATCCAACCACAAGTACGAACAGCTATGCAACACATTACATATTCACTTTACAACTCTTCAAAGTTTCTTCAAGATTTGCATCTTTTGAGTGTCAATTTCGAATATGGTAAATTGGTAAGTGATAACCCTAACCTCAATTTTAATTTTTCCAATTTTGAATATGGTAAATTGGTAAGTGATAACCCTAACCCCAATTTTAATTTTCCCAATTTTGAATATGGTAAATTGGTAAGTGATAACCCTAACCTCAATTTTAATTTTCCCAACTCTAAATTTGTGTAATAAATTAGAAAACTACTTTTGTATAAATGTATTAGATAAAGATAAATAGAGTTTTTGATTTGGAATTTTTAATTTTAGTTTTCGTGATGGGCTGAAAATCTGAAATGAATGGGAAGTTCCAGTAGTTTATTATTAACTCAGTAGGCAAATTTTTGATGGCAAAGTTTTGAATGTGAATGAGGATTTTTTTATTGCATTACTTTTTGATGGCAAAGTTTTGTTGTTGTAGTTTATTAGTAACTCACTAGGTGTGCAAGTGTCCAACACTTTTTGTAACTAATTTAGTTTGTGGATTTTTTTACTAGAAATATGGAAGCATACTATAAAAGAAAAACGCCATCGTCATCAACATCGAATCATGTTGGTGGGGAAACTACGAAGGAAAGGCCTACTAGACACCCTATTAACGTGATTGACTTGAATGATCTTCCTTGGGATCCTATTGATAGACCAAGAATTTCGCAATACAACGTTAATCAAAGAGATGAAATAAGGCGAAAGTATTGGGCTCGTAAACCTTGTCAACCACGTGGCCATGATTTTAAAAGAACAATCATAGGGAACAAATCAAGGCGTTTTATTCCAAGTTGGTTTGATCAATATGGTAATTGGTTAGAGTATAGTGTAAAGGCGGAGAAAGCGTTTTGCTTATGTTGTTACTTATTTAGAGATGATATCGAGCACCAAGGTGGGAATGAGGCATTCGTAATGTAAGGTTTTAATGGTTGGAACAAACAGAGGTTTATTCGTCATGGGTGATTTCAATAGCTTCCATAACCGAGCATTAAAAATGTGAAGCTTTAATGAATCAAGACCAATCAATAGCCGTTGCATTTAATAGGCGAAGTGAACAAGAGAAGAGGGATTATCGTATCCGATTACATGTTTCTGTTATTTCTAGTAGGTATTGCTTGAATGGTGAATTGTCATTTCGTGGCCATGATGAAAAGGTAACTTCTCTTTATAGAGGAAACTATTTGGAATTGGTAAAGTTAATTGGACATATTGATAAGAATATCGGTGCGGTGTTAAAAAGGGCTCCGAAGAATTGTCAATTATTGTCTCCAAAAATACAAAAACAGATTGCTACTTGCTTTGAAGAAGAAGTACTTGAAACCTTTTTTAAAGAAATTGGTGATGATGTATTTGCATTGTTAGTTGACGAGTCCAGTGATGTCACGAAAAAAGAACAAATGACAATTGTTTTTCGATACGTTAATAAAAATGGAGTAGTAAAAGAGAGCTTAGTTGGTATGATAAAGGTAAAAGAGACGTCTTCGTCGTATCTTAAATCTGCCATTGATACTTTTTTTGCTAAAAATCATTTAAGCCTAAAACAACTTAGAGGTCAAGGTTATGATGGGGCTAGCAATATGCGTGGTGAATTCAATGGTTGAAAGGCTAAAATTTTGGAAGAAAATAGCTCGGCATATTATGTACATTGTTTTGCTCACCAACTTCAATTAGTAGTTGTTGCCGTTGCACGAAAACACTTAGGTGTTGTGGACTTTTTTGATAAGTTATCTCTTGTGACAAATGTTGTTTGTGCTTCTTGCAAAAGAAAAGATATACTTATAGAATGCGAAAAAGTGAGAGTGGAAAAAGCTATTGGTAGTGGTGAAGTTGAAACCGGAAGTGGTAAAACCCAAGAGCTTTCTCTTATACGAGCCGGGGATACAAGATGGAATTCTCACTACAAAACAATTTTGCGTTTGATTGATATGCTTCCATCTGTTATAAAGGTTCTTGAATTTGTTGAAAATGAAGGAAATAATGGTTCTATCCAAAATCAAGCAAGTGGTATTCTAGTATATTTTGAATCATTTGATTTTGTGTTTTATTTGCATCTGATGAAATACATCCTGGGTCTCACAAATATATTGTCACAAGCTCTACAGAAAAAAGATCAAGATATTGTGGAAGCGGTTTCATTAGTCAATTCAACAAAGGAACAATTGAAGGACTTCAGAGTCAACGGGTTCGTTCCACTTTTAATTGGAATATCTTCTTTTTGCGAAAAACATAATATTGTAGTGTTGAACATGGATGAAGTATATGTCAATCCAAGTGGTCGGAGACGAAGGGTCAATATTACTAATCGACATTTCTTTGAGGTTGAATGTTTTAACACGGTTGTGGATATGCAAATTCAAGAGTTTAGTGACCGTTTTAGTGAGGCGAGTACCGAATTACTTACAAACATGGCTTGTTTGAGTCCGTTTGATTCATTTGGTCAATTTGACACATCAAAGTTAGTGAGGGTTAGTGAGTTGTACCCAAATGATTTTAGTAACATTGAAAGGATGGAACTTGAAAGTCAACTCAATTTGTATTATGCCAATATGACAACAGATAAGAGTTTTGAAGATTTGAATGGTATTGCCGACCTTGCTATAATGATGGTGAAGAAAAGAAAACACATTTCTTATCCTTTGGTGTATCGGTTATTGAAGTTATCTTTGATTTTACCTGTTGCAACCGCAAGTGTAGAGAGATGTTTTTCTGCAATGAAGATTGTAAAGTCTGATTTGCGGAATCGAATTGGTGAAGACTTCCTAAACTCTTGTGTTATTTGTGTCGTAGAAAGAGAAACACTTTCAAATGTTAAAGATGAAGATGTAATGAATCGGTTCCAAAATATGACAGATCGTCGAGGAGATATGTAGAAAGTTTGCTTAAGGTAAGATAGCTTTTATTGTTGTAATTTTTTTGCCTCAAACAAGGTGTATGTCTCTTTTTACATAAATATTAACTTTCTGATTTTGTTACTGCTGTAGGTGTTACTCGACTAAATGGTTAGCATTTTGCAGTATATAAGCATGTGTTTCGGCTTTTTTTTTTGCCCATTGGAAGCTGAAATTTGTTGCCGCTTTTTGAGGATGTTTTGCTGTCTTTTGAAGAAGCTGAAAGTTGTAGTTGAATTTTGGACTTTCTAAGGTGTTTTAAATTGTTTCTCAACAATACAAGATGTCGCTGATGTTTTAGCATAACGACTTTTGTCAAGGTAATTTTTTTTGCCCCCCATCTTGTAACTTTCTGGGTCCGCCACTGATAATCACCCTTAAATATATTCAAAAACACATGATAAAGGAATGGCTAATTAATTAATAGAACAAATGCTAGTTATAGTACCTTAATATGAGTTAATTTTTTATTATCAAAATATTCTAGCATCAAATGATTTTTTTTTAGATATCAAACTTTATATTAAGTACATGGGCTTAACCTGTACAAAATATTTTTATTTCTAATTGTGTCTCTAGTTTGTTTGTTTATGTTTGTGCAAGTATCTATTTGTAAAAGATCGGGGATTTAAGTGCAATAAAGGAAGGGTTTATTTGTAAGTCGATTTCTAGGAGTATTTAAGCTTATCTTATAGCTGGATCTCTCACTTTTTATCCTAATTCTCACACAGATTTCTCTCATATTGTTCTAGTCTTAAAACCTTGTTATCTGTAATCGTTTGGTTGATCACAGTTTGTGATCCAGTTAGTTTGGTTATTATTCTTTTGTAATCGTTTGGTTAATCTTTTGATTAATCTTTTCTATTCTTTGTAATTGTTTATCAACGTTTTTAGTAATAAATTTGAACCAAGGGGAGGTTGGTTGGGTTCTTTGCTATCTTGTTCATCTTTTGTACATGGTATCAGAGCCCAATGTTGTCTAGGGTGGTTAATTGAGTTTTCTAAGGTTTCTAAAATTTTAGGGTTTCGTCTTAAAATTGTGGATTTTTAAAATTAACTTGTTTTCTGGTTGATTCAACATATCTTTGTTGAATCTTGGTCTGTTCAGGTTTTCTTTTGATCCGATTTGGTTATATTGTGCTCAGATCTGGTGATTTGCTGATTGGTTTGGTTCATAGTTTTTAAGATCCCAATTATGATCTTAGGATCTTACGATTCTACAAAGCAAAAACGATCCGATCCTACGTAGGATCTTAACAAGCTTAAAATCTTATAGGATCCCGATCTTGACCATAGGAGCTTAAGATCTACTCCAATTCGATCTTACTTTTATCGAACCGCAAACTAAAAAACTACAAACTTATGGTTTATGTTTTTATATAATTTAAAAAACAACATGTGATTCTTCTTAAACATCCATATTCATAATTTAGGACAACATTATTATGAAACATTCATATAACTTAATGTTTATAATATATAATAATTTGTAGATTTGAATAATATTATAAAGGTCATTAGAAAATGACATTATAGTATGATCTTAGGATCCCGATCCGATCTTACGATCACGATCTTACAAAGATGAAAACGAT
Organism: Chrysanthemum lavandulifolium; assembly: GCA_022545495.1. Taxonomy (NCBI): domain Eukaryota; kingdom Viridiplantae; phylum Streptophyta; class Magnoliopsida; order Asterales; family Asteraceae; genus Chrysanthemum; species Chrysanthemum lavandulifolium. The sequence goes on along the minus strand of CM040242.1, from coordinate 224,684,468 downwards.
CTTAGGTAGGATCCCAATCTTAAAAAGCTTGGTTTGGTTAATTAGGGTTTGGATCTTGAAACCCTATTTTTGTCTTAATTGGGGATTGTTGTTCTGGTGATCTTTCTGGTATATTGGTTCTTGTTTCTTCCACGCTCGCCTTTTTAAAGAACTGTAAGGTTATTTTCTTATTTTAAGATAACTGTGTTTCAGTTGAGTGGGTGCAAACGTTGTGGCTAACTTCTTGACCTACCACCCTGAGTGGCAAGGATACATGCTCTGGCCATACCCAGTTCACTCTGCTGAACATTTGTTATTCTTGGGTGTGTGTTTTATATTTCTTTATGTTTTTTTCAATATTTTCTTGTTCTTAGATTGCTGGAGGTCAGGTTTATTGAGTTTGTTGGTAGTTGTGGGTTTGGGAATATTGGTGGTTATTTGTGACTGAAGGTGTTCAGGGTTGTTTGTTTATTTGTTTGCTTTGTTTTCTTGTCTGTTTTGTGTTTATTTCTGTTTATTCATCATGACTATTGGTTGTAGTAGTGGTAATGAGGTTTTAATTAGTAGTCTTGATTTGGGAAACCCTCTGCATCTGAATAATAATGAATTTGGAACTAGTGCTATTGTCTCTGTGAAATTAACTGGAACTGAAAATTATAGGGTTTAGGCCACTACTATGAAATTTGCTATTCACACTAGGAAATAAAACTGGATTTACATATGGTTTTTTGTAAAAAAGATCAATATCTGTCTAGTATACCATTGGCTAATCACTGGGAAAGGTGTAATGCTATTGTTCAGTCTTGGCTTTTAAACTCTATTTCTGAGGACTTGTACTTGGGTCAATTTTTTTTTGATAATGTTGCTGATGTTCCGGGCTGAAGCAAAATAAACTTATGATAAATTAGATGGATTTGTTGTGTTCAATTTAATGCATAAAATACATAGTTTTAAACTAGGAGATCTTTCTGTTTCTGAATATTATCATAAGCTTAACTTTTTGTGGGGAGAATTTGATATCTTGACCAAATTACCTAAGTGTACTTGTCTTGCCAGAGAAGATGCTTCTAAACATAATGATCTTATGAAACTTATGAAATTTCTTATGGGCTTAAATGAAGTTTATCAACCTATTAGAAGCAGTTTGTTAACTAGAGAAACTTTACCTACTGTCAAAGATGCTTTTACTATTGTCTCTATGAAGGAATCTCACAGAGGGATTCCTTTATCTTCAACTGCTTCTGTTTCTAAAACTCAGGATTCCAGTTTTGTTTCTAAAACTAACTACTCTATTTCTCGAAACTCTGTTCGTACTAATAATGGTTTTAAAAGGTTTGATAACAAAAGATTTAAATAACAATGGTAACACTAGTGGTAACAATAGGGGTCCTAACTTGAATCTAATTTGTAAAAACTGTTGTAAAGTTGGACATACTATTGAAAGATGTTTTGATATTGTTGGATATCCACCTAGTTACATAAAACCTTCTTCTAAATCTGGTGTTAAATCTGGTTTTAATGCTAATTTTACTATTGGTGTTACTCAAAATAGTTCTTCTCAATCTCTCTCTTTAACCAATGAGAAAATGATGAAGCTAATGGCACTCATTAATGATATGCCATCTGGCAACATTGAAGCCAACATGGTACGTAAGCCAAGTTTTCTAATGTAATGTGTTTTTCAATATTAATTTTCACAGATTTTATAATAATAATTCTGTCATTTGCAATATAAGTATGGGATGGATTATAGACTCAGGGGCAAACTGATGCGTTCGCACGAGGTTTTAAAATTTATATGCAAGAATTACCGGTTAACTAGGAACACATTCGGGCAAGTATACCCTAGTCAAGTTGTAGTATAGGTTTTGGTAAATCAAGGTCGTCCCAAGAGACTTGGTTGCACTACAAGTGTCGTTTGTTTGTTTAAGCAAGTAGCAAGTTGATGGTTATGATTGTCACGTATCAAACCAACAAGAAAAGCAATATAAGAACAAGAAAGTATCAAGACACTTATTTCAATCAAACACAAAGCTTCAACAATCATATCAATAACAAACATATGGAAATATAAAAGTAACAAGGTTTACCCAAAGTATGAATTACAATAGGCAAATATGAAGGATTATAGCAACCTTCAAGCCTCCAATTGACTAGAATAGTTCTACCAAGCCGGAAAATCATATCCAAACGCCTTCATCAGCCCTTGAGCACACTACACGAATTTGGCAGAGGTTTGAGGTCTTTTGGGGAAGATAAGTTGGTGGAAATTCGTCCTTAAGAGTGGAGGATCGAATAATTGGTGGAAAATCGTCATTAAGGTTGTAGGATCGAATTTCACACCTAGAGATGGAGTGGTGGTGGAAAGGGATGGTGTAATTGGTGGAAATTCATCCTTAAGGGTGAAGGCTCGAATTTCACACCTTTGGGGTGGAGAGGTTGAGAGTAGATGTGTTATCTCAAGTTGGGGTGCGGAATAATAGGTGGAAATTCGTCTTTAAGGGTGGAGGCTCGAATTTCACACCTAGAGAGGAGTGGTGGTGGAAAGGGATGAGAGGGATGATGAAATAAGGTGCCAAATGGACTAGAAGCTTAGAAGGGACTAGAATACAAGTAGGAAGGACCTAGAATCATTTAGAACAAGTTTGAAGTCTTAGTGATGAAGAAATGGCTGTCTAGGGCTTCCCAGCCGATCGGTTTAGGTTCCAGCCGTTTTGGCTGGTCTTCATGACTAACCTCCAGCCGTTTCGGTTGCGGGCTCCGACCGATCGGCTGGGGCAAGATGACAGAAAATGATAAGCAACAAAGTTGTAGATATTTCTCTTAGCTTTCCGTGGCCACGAACGGGGGGTCAAACGGAGTCCGTATGCAAAAGTTATGGCCAAAATGGTGAAAGTGTGTCGGGAACAACGAGGATTCCAATATTTCTTCGTTTAAGCTTCTTTTCTTCATTTCTTTCTCGTTTTCCTTCTTGAACTTTATTCTTGAGTCTTTGGACCACTATCTTCATGACTTTATCTTCTCGAATATACTCAACAAGTCTTGCTTTTGTCGGGAATTCTTAGTATTTGGAGAAATCTTCGTATTTTACTTCTTTTTCCGTCTTTTTATCCATTTTCCTGTACTTGGCTACAAATGAACTAGCATACACACTTTTATACGATTAAGTAACAAAAGCATATGATTATAACCAAATAACATACATAAAAACACGAATAACGCTACTAAAAACATGTACAATTTGAGCGTTATCAAATTCCCCCACACTTAAACTTTGCTTGCCCTCAAGCAAATCTAAAAAAAGGAAAATTAAACTACATTCCTAAATGACAAAACAATAAGAATAATTTGAAAATTTAATTATTATTTTATTTTATTTTTTTTACATAAACTCAAAATAAGCGAAAAGTGAGGGCAAACTCCCCCACATTTAAGGGTTTGCTTGCCCTCAAGCAAATCTAGAAATTAAGAAAAGATAAAACCTACATGGTGCATGAAAATGATTAATAAAAATATGATGCAAATCTACCAAGTACAAGTACGAGATAAGATTCATCGTTTTAAGCTTTTAGAGTGAAAAACCAAGATGTTTGACAATACCCTATGGATTCTCTCGCTTGATAACATGGCTAAGCACCTCATGAAAAGGAACGGATGTATAATTCACTCAACACTCAATTTATTTAGTGATTGATAGTATTAAGGAATAGTGCACTCATATTGCTCAGTCATGATCCAAATATTACCATATGCTTGTACAAGAAATAAAACTCCACCGACGTGGCGTAAGCACCAAGTGTAAACATCTAAAGAGGGCTTTTATTCGGGTTAGACTAAAAGGGTTTATCGGGATTTTGTTGAAATATTACATACAAGAATATAATAGATCGCTGGCGCGAATTCTTGATTAAGTCAAACAACGGATGGTCACTAGAGTATACCTCGGATCGCTAGCGCGTTATTCGCATAACGGATGGTCACCAAAAATATGCACTAGATCGCTGACGCGTCATTCAATCCTTCAAGAACCGGATGGTCACTAAAAATATTCATGCACTTCATATTTTCTCAAAGCCAAAAGGGAAGGGATAAGGCATGGGAATATTTATGAAATTGGCTTTAAAAGAAAATAAGGAAAAATGAAGTCAAGTCTAATGCTCATGTTGCTAGTTACCAAACAATCCGCAAACCCAAAAATGATTATAGTCACAAGCTTCTCTTCACATATCGATCACCAAGTATATATATATCACGTATTAGCACATTGGCTAATCGATAACTCAAACATATTTTATCTTCCTTCATCTTCATAATAATATAGCACATTGGCTATAATTGTCACCACACATTTTTTTTTCGATGACTTATTTTATTTTATTTTTTTTCACATTTTTTTTATCTTCATTTCTTACATCATCACCACAAAAATACAAATAAGAAGCTGCAGTCTTCATCTTTGTCGGAATGGTACACACGATTGACAAAGTGCGGCTAACTCATAATCATCAAAAACATTCCAATCATACCAAGCAACTAGCAACAACCGTTTAGACTTTGACAAGGGGTAGGGCTAAGGTTTAAAGTATAAAATATTTTTGTATTTTTTTGGATTTAACAAAGAGAAATGAATGGCTTAAAGGGTGTAACTAAGGGTATCTAGCGCTAAAGATGAGCGCTAACAAATGGGTCCATGCGGGTGGTTAAATAACCGATGTGGTTAGCTAATATATCATTAGATGTAAAATGGAAGGCCATTTGGTTTTATTCCTAAGGTTGCCTCTTTATCACACGAATACACTTATATCACACGAATGTCTGGTAATGATTTACAAGTACAAGTTCTAGAATAAATAAAATCACCGGCACACTCATAGCAAAAGATCCAAGCATAAAAGATGTATGCTAATAAGAAATAGGCTCAAATCCTCACAATTTAGTGGAAGGGCTATAAAATGTGCTAGCAAAAGTCATCGATCCCAGAATGGATTGCAATATTAATCGGGACACATCTCAAGTTTTTCAAAATTACCGATTTCACCAGTGGGTTTGATCCAGTTATTCTAATATATTAACCTATAAGCGTGAAAACAACTAGAACACAAGGGCAAACAAGTTCACAAAATTTAAAAATTAACCCAAAATTTTGGAATTTAAAAACTGGTTTCGCTTTTCACAATAATATTTTCCCCCCACACTTAAGTTAAGCACACAAAGAAAAATAACTTAACGACTATAAAAATATTGCTATTATTATTACTACGAGAAAACTTTGAAAATTAAACTAGTTAAGATTTTGTTTTTTAAACCAAACATGACTTATTCTTTTCCCACCAGTTCTCGGTAGCTCCATTGAAACGCACAAAGAAGCGGAGAAGGTGTCACAAGCATATTAAAACCCAACTTATTTAGGGAATCGGGAGACCCGCCTTACACCTCTCTTTTAGTTTGTTCACAATTGGTGAGCCTTACTTTCGAGGGACTTAAAAAAGTCAGTTTATAAAATAATTTACCAAACAAACAAACAAACAAAGGAAAAATAACAAAGAAACAAAATAAAGCAATTATGAAAAATAAACTACGAAACATGTAAGATAGGGAAAAATAAAACTATAAGTCCAAGAGAAACAAAACTTTCCGGGCCAAAGAAATCGGGGTCGAACTCCATATGATAAGATGCTAAGCAAACGCTAGCATAAGCGTGTGAGATCAATCGATTTCTCATCCAAACATGTCCAATCCCAAGTATAATGTCACCAATAATCCAATATTCACGATCTTATTAAATCTGCAAAAATAAACTAAGCTACAAAAATGCGTAAAATTCTAAAACTCACTTTCGTAGGCATAACGGTTGCATTTAGCGTATGCAACAAGCCTTTAAACCCCTCGGTGGCCCGAGTGGACGAGTGAAGTCTCGTGAAGGTTTCCAGTGAACATACCCACAAAGTTCAAAACAAATTTATTTTAAAAAACATGTACTTATTTATTTACAATGTACTAAATTAACAAAATTTAAAATGAAAAAACCAAATAAAAGAAATGATACTCTTGCAAAAACAAAAATACATTTAAACTTATTCTATCTAAACTCAAACATACAAGAACAAAATACAAAAAGAAAATTTCTTTTTTTTTTAATTTTTTTTCACCGATTGGTCCAGCCAAATGTGACCAATTTTCCGGTCGAATCGGTCACGGCCGATGACCGATCGGTTGGAAGGGATTGTCAATGTACTGCCTCATAGACAAGAATTAATTACACCAAGAACTTTGAATTTTGATGAAGAAGCTGGTCCTTCAACAATTCTACATGAAGAGGAAGTTGTTACACCAAAAGTAGTGCACATTGCAAGTGATGATGAAACTATAGCTGAGATATTGCACGACTTATCAAAACCAAGAGGTGTTACCATTCCAGGAGTTGCTGAAGAACAACCACAAGCTTCTCAACCGCTTTTAGATCCAAAAGATAAAGGTAAAGGTAAACTGTGGAAACAAAGAAGAAAAAGAAGCTAACTTTAGCGTAAATAAGAGCAATTCAGTAGCCAAGAATGAAGAAGTCGCTAGGAATTACAAGCTAAGTTTGATGTCAAGTTGCTATACCAAGAAAGGAGCTCAAGTCATATACCTAAGACCAATAAGTAAAGCTAAAGAAAGAAATACTATGATGGCTTATTTGAAAAGTCAAGGATATACAGTGATTACGTGTTTAATTATTTTGAGATGAAACAGTTGTATGATTTGGTAAGAGAAGCTTATCAAAAACAAGTTGATAGTATTAAAGATTTTAAAGAAGACGAAAAGAAGGATGATACTAAAAGAAGCTTAAAAGAAAAAGAACAACTGTCGAACAAAATTTGAAGAAGATAGAGTTAAGATCGTATACGCTTGATGAGTGAGAATTACATTAGAGTTGTTGATTTTGATAATCCTAAATCCAAAGATGTTGATGTCAGAAAGAAGACAAAGATAATCACTTTTGAAGTAGTAGAATCAAAGGAGGATGGAAATTATTTGATGTTCCATAGGGAGGATGAAAGTTTGAGTATTCGGTTTACTATGGATATATCGATATTATTGATAGAGCGATCTGTTTCAACTATACCAACTAGTGCAAGAATACTTTGAACATATTCCATCAAGTGGAATTGGCTTAGTATTACTAAGAGATCCGACAACTATCTTTGAAACGAAGAAACAAGCAATGATGAAATCGCAAAATCAAGAAAACTGGAGATTACAAGTCGAGATTCTTTGAAGAATCAGAGTTCATGCTTTAGAATTGGAAGATGGAACTATGATCCACATGCTAGCCGAAAGAAGATATCCTTTGACAAGTGATCTTATGAGAAGGATGTTGGATCAAGGAATGGAAGTTGAGGAAGAAAATGACACACCACGATGGTAATCGAATTATATATCGATGGACAACTATGGTCGAGGATGAATCATAAGGCACCGTATGATGTTTAATTTTATAAATTTTGAAAAATAAGTACTTTATTCAAAGCATCTTGAACAAATAGTACTTTAATCAAAGTATCGCTTGCAAAGATAAACCAAGAATGTTTTGAAAGAAAACTTTTGTTAAGTGAAAAATATTTTGAAACAAAAGTTAAAAGCAACAATGGTTTTTGAGATGGTTATAACAATAGGTTATCAATCCACCATGTTTATCAAATGGATTGGCTAATCCATGAGCAAACGGCTCTGGTAAAGATATCTCAAATCCGTTATATAGTTGACAACTTGCTAATAAGTTGTATGGTAATCAACTCACAATATCAACAATGTAAAGAGTTGGCTAGCCCACAAGAAAAATGGTTTGTGGCAAAGGCTGTGGTAAAACCATTTATATGGTAATTAGTTCACCATGGTTGAAAGAACTAACTAGTCCAAAAGGGTACAACTTTTGGTAAAGACAAATCAAATATGTTGATAGCTGATGATTTGCTAAAAATCATATGGTTATCAATGTACCATGGTCTTACACACCTAAACATTTGGCTACTCCAAAGTTAATGGCTTTGGTAAAGAGACATCAAAACCATTAAAATTTTAATGATTCACCTCTCACAGAAGTTTACACATCTGGAAGTGATGAGAATAGATCAAACTTAAATGATCCGATGTACAAATTGTCATATGTTGTCGAAAAGATGGAGCTTGGTTGATAGTTGCCGAAAAGAATTAATCGATAAAGACTACTTTGATGATGATTTTACAAGCACAAAGATTATAAAGACAAAATCAAGGTAAAGATACAATCCTTGAAGACAAAGATGATAAAGTCAAATATACAAAGGAACTTGAAATCAAGCAAGTAGAATTCAAGTTAGGGAGGATTGTTGGGATATATAAAGTCAAAGTGTCAAGAGTTAAATTATCAAGTCAAAGTATCGCTAAAGAATGAAGTCAAAGTACCGCTCGATTCATCAAAGTATCGCATGATTAAAGGACCGATATGCAAAATCGTTAAGGATTATCTTGTAATTCTAGAATGTTCTAAGATTAGTATAGTATTACTTGACGTACAAGGTTTGTAATTGTAAACCGACTAGGGTTATCCTTAAGCCTATAAAAGGACCCCTAGATTGGCATTAGAACGTACATGTATTATTAGAGTTTTTTTGAGAATACGATATTAGAGTTTTAGAGTTGTTAAAGAATCTGTATAACAAGCCAATTCAGAGTTTTAATATAATCGTTAAAGTTAAAGTTAATTCTTCTTAGCTTTGTTAAGTAAATTCGGCATACTTAATAGAGTTTGTTCAGTGTTTCATTGTTAGTAACTTAGGATTTATCCGAGGTTATTAAACCCTTAACAAGCTATTTAAGTTAGTTTGGTTAGAGTACATCGATCCAACAAAATTTATATGCAAGAATTACTGGTTAACTAGGAACACATTCGGGCAAGTATACCCTAGTCAAGTTGTAGTATAGGTTTTGGTAAATCAAGGTCGTCCCAAGAGAATTGGTTGCACTACAAGTGTCGTTTGTTTGTTTAAGCAAGTAGCAAGTTGATGGTTATGATTGTCACGTATCAAACCAACAAGAAAAGCAATATAAGAACAAGCAAGTATCAAGATATTCATGGTTATTTCAATCAAACACAAAGCTTCAACAATCATATCAATAACAAACATATGGAAATATAAAAGTAACAAGGTTTACCCAAAGTATGAATTACAATAGGCAAAGATGAAGGATTATAGCAACCTTCAAGCCTCCAATTGACTACAATAGTTCTACCAAACCAGAAAATCATATCCAAATGCCTTCATCAGCCCTTGAGCACACTACACGAATTTGGCAGAGGTTTGAGGTCTTTTGGGGAAGATAAGTTGGTGGAAATTCGTCCTTAAGGGTGGAGGATCGAATAATTGATGGAAAATCATCCTTAAGGGTGGAGGATCGAATTTCACACCTAGAGATGGAGTGGTGGTGGAAAGGGATGGTGTAATTGGTGGAAATTATACCAAACCATCATAATCTTGTGAGTATGAGTGGTTAGTATTTTAGTCCTTAAAATACATTGTGTGGGGAGTGGTTGTACCCTTGAAAAGAACTCAACATCTAGCTTAGTGTCGTAAATAGTGTGTGCGAAGGTAAAGGTTTCTCCGCGGTGAAAGGAGCTTGTTGACTAGTGAAGTTAAACTCTCGAGTGTGAGACTCGGGAGTGGAGTAGGGCAAGGAAAAGATTTCTTGTAGACCAACCACTATAAACAACTTGTTGTGGTTTGATTGTTTCTTTCCTTATCTACTCTTTATATATTGTTTGCACATTTCACTAATATATCTAAGATCAATATCAATTGATCTTTCAATAAGTTTCAAAATACAAATAAGCCGTAAAACGCTTATTTATATTTTACGATCTTCTAATGTTTTGTCGATAACAAAAGTAAAATCATATTAACGAAACAAATAAAATACGTAAATGGTTTGAACTAATAGTTTTATAACACACTTACGCTTTCACATAAAACACTATAACAAGATTAAGTGATTTTATATTTTAGATACACATGTACAACAACTAGTGTTTACATATTGGCTTAACAAGTTTAAGTAACTCTATGAGTTAGATACATATGTACAACAACTAGTGTTTACATATTGGGTTAATACATACTTATATTAAGTACACTAAATGGGTAAAACAAGTATATACTAAAATGGGTAAAAGCAAGTATATACTAAATAGATAAAACTAGCAAATGGTTTTGACCCATAACCCATGGTTTTATATATACCACTTACACAAGTTCAATGTATCCTTAAGGTACATTGTATCTAGATTGAAAACCATGGATCAACCCATAACCCATGACCCATGACCCATAACCCAAAATACCCATGGGCAAAGAGGAGCGGACCACGGATCCCTAGCTTTGTGCTAGCCGGATCCCAAGTGGAAGGGATCCGTGGGATCCGGGAAACAGAGGTTTTTCCTCTATAAATAGTGAGCCATTTCTTCATTATATCTCACCCTCTCCAACATACTTTCTCCCCGAGTTAAATTCACTAACCTTAGATCCAAGAGATCTATGTTTGTAGTTTTGTTTTGTGTGATCTTTAGGTTCCTCTTAAAGGGAAGATCACCACCTTTGAAGTCGAGCAAGCTCAAGTCCATGAGTTGCCAAGCTTCCTCATCATCAAGGCTATTGAAGTCCTCTTGTTGATGATCCCTTTCTTTCTTCAAAGAAGCGTAGTGTTAAAGACATTAGTGAAAGATGTCTCAAGTGTCAAGACGAAGATAGTAGTGAAAGGTATCTATCGCTCTATAGGATAAGCACTTGTGGTAGGTGCTTAGAAGTCAAGACAAGAAGCATTAGTGAAAGGTGCTTAGAAGTGAAGACACAAGACATTAGTGAAAGGTGTCTTGTAGATCTAATCAAAGACATTAGTGAAAGGTGTCTTGTAGATCTAATCAAAGGCATTAGTGAAAGGTGCCTTAGATGTACATTCGATATGGTGTGTTTCATGTACTAGATAGACTAGCATTAGATCCAAGGATATTGATGTCCTTGATGATGTTGTAAAGGAGTAGATCTCCTTTGGGATTAGTCGTTGGTGTAGTGTGGTAGTAGTTCCTCCATTGCAATGGAACTAGGTGCTTAGCCTAGTACCTAATAAAGGGTAGGCGACGCTGTGAAGGTGTAGTTCACCTAAGGTGTGAAAGAACCCGGTGGTTAGCCTAGCACCGTATAAAGGGTAGGCGACGTTGTGTTAGGTGTGGTTCGCCTTGGTGTGAAAGAACTCGGTATTTAGCTTTGTACCGAAAAAGGTTAAGCGACGCCAGAAGGCTTCTCCGCCATAAGGAGATTGGTGTAGTGATTACAAACTCTCGAGTAGGTGACTCGGGAGTGGAGTAGGCAAGGAAGGTGTCCTTGTAGCCGAACCACTATAAATACTTGCTGCTGTGGTTTTGTGCTTTTACTCTTATCTTTTCATTACATATCTTTATATGCTTGTTTATCAACATCCAACACACACAACCAAATAGATTGACATAAGTCGATCTAAATAGTTTAAAAGGAAGTTTTAATTGGTAAAACTATTCAACCCCCTTCTAGTTTTCCACAATTGGCATCGAGCTTCGCTACCAAGTTTCTTGAAGTATATTGTACTTTAAAAACTTGATACGATCCATAGTTAATTGAAAACTACAAAGAAGGTTTTTCATAAAAACAAACACCATGTTTTTCAAAAACTATATGTTTGGATGTTGAGTTGATAACAACATTTTTTTATATATATATTTTTTAATTGCACTAATCTTCCTTGTGATATTGATTAGTCAAAGCTCATACCCACCAAGCTTTAGGAGTTGCTTGGTAACAAGAATACCTTCCTTAAGAAGGTATCTTAGACGCAAAAGAGCGGGAATCGTCTAAGTGACATTTGTCATTTGTAAAAGACATTCCTAAGTGCATTCGAGGTATGACTTTCTACTTATATCTAAATGATACTTGTTTAGTATATAAGTGTTATTTGCTAGGCTTTTATTTGAGTAGATTTTGTGTTTACACATGATTTACATGTAGCTCGTTAGAAGCTTGTTTCTCACATACGTGTTATTTTTCTCGCCTATAGTCATAGTATGTAGAGCTTATGCTTTATTTCTTCTAATAAAACAAAACACGAATTTCAAAAATTCCTCCTTCCCTATTAATAAACCCACTGACGCCCACTTTTTCAACCTCACCTTTTCAAATTTTCCAATTTCAAAATTTCCTCTCATTCAAAAACTTCATCTTCTTCCTCATTCCATCTCTTCCTAAACCAAGAAGATCCGCCATCAACATGGTTTACATCGCACTCGTGCTCATCGCCCTAACACTCATCGCACTTGTGTTCCCTATGATGAAGTTCACATACGGAGACATTTACTTTGTGTTGTTAATCTATATTGGGGTCATTTACCCAATCCTTTGTATCATCCTTAGCATTGAAATGCAATATTATTAATTATCTATTTTATCTAGGATGTTTGTGTTATTATGTGTGTTTCATTTCTTTTGATCTATATGTGTTATATTCTTTCGTGATACATTAGATGTCATGTATGCATGCTAAAAGAAAATGTAGGATAAAACATACTTCATGGTACAATAACCGTAAAACCTATTTTTTATTAAAACTGGTTCTGTTACTACAGATCCACGGATCCCGGAAGTTACACTAGCCGGATCCCTTTTGAAAAGGAACCGTGGATCCGCCCCATCGAAAACAGCCATGCAAGATTAAAATCACTATCTTTCTAAAAAAAAATAATAATCCACTAGAGCTTCAAAACCATGAGTTATCTAAATACTAATTGTTAATAGAATATCTAGTAAAACGTTAGATTATTATAGGTTGACCATAAACGCCTTCCTTATTAACCCATCACTTATAGGTTCAACTATGACGCATGAATACGAGTTTGATTTTTCACCACTAGCGCCTACACCCGAACATTTCCTCGAGCCCAACACACCGCAATCATGTCCGGGGTTCAATAATCTCGAAACCGCTACTTCCATGAAGGACGACAGACACCTCTCTACAATTCAAGAAGGTATCAATACCTCCTTCCGAGCCATAGGACTAGAATGTCTTCTTGAAATTAACGAAAGATATGTCCAAGGTTCATAATGGAATTCTTCCGTCAAGTGGAACTCGCTCGTAACGAGGATCGCTTTATCTCTTTGGTTTTATATCAAAACCAAAATTCACTTTAAGCCTTGGGCATTTTGCTCACATCCTCCGAATTCCAAACCATGGACAATGTGCCTTCACCAAGATTGGTCTCTTGATTCTCTCTTCAATTTTCGTGAAGAAAATAGCCCATATTGTTCACACATACCCTCTCCGAAGAATTAACACGCATGATATGCAAACCTCGACCATATTACTCCAATCCAAACATTATCCATACACGGATATCCGAGAAGAGTATAAGCCTCGCTCTTATTCTACGTGAAAATGTTTGGAGTCTTAGGGAAATCGAGATATTCTTCCCGCTTGTTGTGCTCACATGTTGTAATCGCTTGCTAACACAACAACCATACAATCTCGCCTACTTCTTCGCAAGGCGAATTGCAAATCTTCAAGGCTCCAAGAATAAACTCATCCCTTATGGAATGTTCTTGACACGCCTATCATTAATGTTATGCACTTCCATCCTCAATTTCAAAGTCCGTTGTACGCATTTCAGAACAAGATGATGGAACCGCTAAACATATCTCTCATGAAGACTTTCTTCATTCATGATTCCACCAATACCCATCAATCACATAATGATCCTCCTAGTGAAGACACTCAAGGAACCTAGAATAGTCAAATAGGATCAATTCTACTCTACTCATTAGTTATCAATGTAATCCTATCTCTTTCATGAAATAACACATCTTACATTTGATATCCTAGTTTTAGAACTCCTTTAAACAAAGCTTGGAATATAATGCATCGTCATGATCATTGCATACCTTTAGTAAAGGTTCTGCCTAGCGATAGACGGATCCCAAATGTTGTACTAAACGGATCCCTACATCTAGGGAACCGTGGATCCTAAGAAATGTAAAATGCAATTGCAAGCATTATATGTCAAACACATCCCTTAGAACACCTCACACTAAGCTAAACATAGTGTCTTAAGATTGATCAAGACTTTATCAAGATAGGTTGACCTTTCCTATTCTTTCCAACTCACATAGATCACATTCTAAGGCTTTGTTTGATCTACCATTTCAATCCATCACTCTTCCGCTCTCAAAACTCACACTTCATTTTTTTTGATCCCTCACAACTAGGTTAGAAATCCTTCGATTATGACAATATTGATCATTAATCAACCTCACCTCAAAATTGATCAAAGTTGATCAAATCCTAGTTTTTCCCATCTCAAAGCCATTAGGATATTTTCCAAAACACAATCCTAAGACACAACCTGATCTCTAGGATCATTTAGTTTCATTTAACTTCAATTGACATCTTTAATGTCATCCTTGCTCATCCATTGGTATTTTTTTTGAAAGTTCCAAATCCTTCCATAAATAACAATCATTAGCTACACCACTCATTGCCTTCAAACACTTAAGCACCCCTTCATTTAAAACACTTGGGAGAACTGAAACACTCAAGGTGATGTAGGTCTAGGATCTTAGAAACATCATTTCCACTCTTTCATAAACTGCTGAACGCCGGATCCCTAGAACTAGCCTAGACGGATCCCTCTCGAGAAGGGAACCGTGGGATCCGGATGACGCCTATGACAAATCTTGGTAAAACAATCATTTCAACTCATCTTCCTAACTCAAACACTCCATCTCATCTTAAATGAGTTCCTAGAACAAGACAACCTCTCGTAGTTGACTCTTGTGCATGCTAATCATCACATTCCAATGAATCTTAGTGGCTTAAGGCTTAAATGCACTTTCCAAATCTCTTGGTTTATAAACCACCTTGTTAGGATCTCCATAGTCATCACTCTCATCCTAACTTTCAGCTTTTGCAATCCCTTCAAATCATCTCATCATGAGAAAACCCCAAGTAACAACCTATCCACCAAAGAACCACCCATCAAAAGGGCTCGTGTTGTACACGAAATCTCTTCAACCGAATCATCTCCGGTCAAACCAACAAACCTTCATCATCCAATCAAACCAATTCCTAGAAGGTTAGTACCCACAAAATTACCTATGCCAAACACCACCATACCTCCTAGGCCAAACAATATCATCTCCACTAAACCATCACCATTGGTTCCTAGAGCTATCTCTTTACATCCCCACAATCATCACCTCACCTCTACAATTTAGAGGACTTGCCACCTAGGCCGCCTCATCCGCTCACGACAACATTCTCCTCATTAGAGGAACAATGATTCAAAATCAAGGTGTTGAGTCAACACTTGCTCCGCTTCCTTTTCGCTGCTTCCATCATATAATCCTATTTGGATTATAAGAAATCACCAAAGTCAACCACCCGACCTTATGGAAGTTGACACATCTTTACCACCATCATCATTCTTGATCGAACCATTCCTAAATGGACCTCCACCAATCCCTCCATCATTCGAGGCTCCTCAAACCACTTCAATTGATCCTTTGAATCTAGCCACTTCATTTCATCCACCACCACTACCTAGCCATGACAAAGATTGCTATCATTGTCAACATGTTGAAAGTTTGATACATGAAGTACGAGAAGACCAACGTTTATGTTCTATCATCTCCTCGAACGCTTCGACGAGATTAAACCTAAACATAACTTGAGCTAGAGGATTATAGTGGTGTCTAAGCTTCAAGCGTTAGTTGGTCTAAGAAATTCCTAGTTATGTATTGTCTATTTTCTTATTTTTGAGTCATGTATATCATAACTCTTGTTTTATTAAATGGAATTACATGCTACTTGTTATTTCGCTGAGCATATGATTACTTTGTACTCATATCTCATTTGTGTGATAACATTACTTGTTATATCACCTTTGCCGATTTTAGTCATCACCAGACGGATCCTCAAGATATTTCAGACGGATCCCTACTAGAAGGGAACCGTGGGATCCGTGAAGTCAGAATGTTTTTCTTTATCACATTTGCCGGAAATTGTGAATTATACTTGTTTTCTAACCCTTGTTTTGCAGTTTTTCAATTAACACGTAAAGTTTTTGACACCATAAAAGCTAGGGGGAGCTTTGTGTCAAACAATATTGCAAAATCATTTGCAACTTAATCCATTTTTGGATTACACTTCATGTTACCCCATTGCAACTTTGCAATATTCGAGGGGAGCACGTCATTACTTAGACGAACCATTTGCAAACTTAATTGCAAACACAAGTAGCTTATTTTACATTATGTCCTTGACGCCTTTTTTCAAAGGGATGGACTCGCAAGGGGAGTTAAGACGAGTACCATTCCCGCCACTTGCTCTCATTACATCTTTTATAATTTTTCTTATAAAATTGTGTTAGTTTCTTCAAACACTTTTGTTTCGACAAAAGGGGAGAAGAAAGTAAAACTACAAATTCAAACATTTACTAATTTTAGCTTTTCCTTAAAATAATTTTATGTTTTGTCATCAACAAAAGGGGAGATTGTTAATACAAATAAGCCGTAAAACGCTTATTTATATTTTACGATCTTCTAATGTTTTGTCGATAACAAAAGTAAAATCATATTAACGAAACAAATAAAATACGTAAATGGTTTGAACTAATAGTTTTATAACACACTTACGCTTTTCACATAAAACACTATAACAAGATTAAGTGATTTTATATTTTAGATACACATGTACAACAACTAGTGTTTACATATTGGCTTAACAAGTTTAAGTAACTCTATGAGTTAGATACATATGTACAACAACTAGTGTTTACATATTGGGTTAATACATACTTATATTAAGTACACTAAAATGGGTAAAACAAGTATATACTAAAATGGGTAAAAGCAAGTATATACTAAATAGATAAAACTAGCAAATGGTTTTGACCCATAACCCATGGTTTTATATATACCACTTACACAAGTTCAATGTATCCTTAAGGTACATTGTATCTAGATTGAAAACCATGGATCAACCCATAACCCATGACCCATGACCCATAACCCAAAATACCCATGGGCAAAGAGGAGCGGACCACGGATCCCTAGCTTTGTGCTAGCCGGATCCCAAGTGGAAGGGATCCGTGGGATCCGGGAAACAAGAGGTTTTTCCTCTATAAATAGTGAGCCATTTCTTCATTATATCTCACCCTCTCCAACATACTTTCTCCCCGAGTTAAATTCACTAACCTTAGATCCAAGAGATCTATGTTTGTAGTTTTGTTTTGTGTGATCTTTAGGTTCCTCTTAAAGGGAAGATCACCACCTTTGAAGTCGAGCAAGCTCAAGTCCATGAGTTGCCAAGCTTCCTCATCATCAAGGCTATTGAAGTCCTCTTGTTGATGATCCCTTTCTTTCTTCAAAGAAGCGTAGTGTTAAAGACATTAGTGAAAGATGTCTCAAGTGTCAAGACGAAGATAGTAGTGAAGGGTATCTATCGCTCATAGGATAAGCACTTGTGGTAGGTGCTTAGAAGTCAAGACAAGAAGCATTAGTGAAAGGTGCTTAGAAGTGAAGACACAAGACATTAGTGAAAGGTGTCTTGTAGATCTAATCAAAGACATTAGTGAAAGGTGTCTTGTAGATCTAATCAAAGGCATTAGTGAAAGGTGCCTTAGATGTACATTCGATATGGTGTGTTTCATGTACTAGATAGACTAGCATTAGATCCAAGGATATTGATGTCCTTGATGATGTTGTAAAGGAGTAGATCTCCTTTGGGATTAGTCGTTGGTGTAGTGTGGTAGTAGTTCCTCCATTGCAATGGAACTAGGTGCTTAGCCTAGTACCTAATAAAGGGTAGGCGACGCTAGAAGGTGTAGTTCACCTAAGGTGTGAAAGAACTCGGTGGTTAGCCTAGCACCGATAAAGGGTAGGCGACGTTGTGTTAGGTGTGGTTCGCCTTGGTGTGAAAGAACCCGGTATTTAGCTTTGTACCGAAAAAGGTTGCTTACGCCAGAAGGCTTCTCCGCCATAAGGAGATTGGTGTAGTGATTACAAACTCTCGAGTAGGTGACTCGGGAGTGGAGTAGGCAAGGAAGGTGTCCTTGTAGCCGAACCACTATAAATACTGCTGTGTGGTTTTGTGCTTCTTACTCTTATCTTTTCATTACATATCTTTATATGCTTGTTTATCAACATCCAACACACACAACCAAATAGATTGACATAAGTCGATCTAAATAGTTTAAAAGGAAGTTTTAATTGGTAAAACTATTCAACCCCCTTCTAGTTTTCCACAACCTCGACCGGGCAAAGTGTCCAGTTACAAGAAAAAGTCAATTTCTGGTTGTGTGTTTTTCTGGGTGACTCTTTGGTTTCTTGGAAAAGTAAGAAGCAAGCCACCTTATCCAGATCTTCTACTGAAGCTAAATATAGGTGCATGGCTTCTTCTACTTGTGAGATCATTGGATTTGCAACATCTTAAGTGAGGTTGGTATAACTGGTATCTTACCAGTTGAAATGTTTTGTGATAATATATCTACTTTGTAGCTTGCTGCAAACCCTGTTTTTCATGAAAAATCAAAACATTTTGAAATTGAATTACATTTAATTAGAGCAAAGGTTTCTACTGGTGTAGTTAAAACCATAAATGTTCATTCTACATAGCCGATTGTTGATATCTTTACAAAAGGATTATATGTGCAGTAACACAAGTTGATATGTCAAAAACTTAATCTCAAAGACATGTTCAGGGGATAAAGTTTGAGGAGTGTATTGAGATATCTAACTTTATATTAAGTATGTGGACTTATGTGACAACTCGTATTTTCGGTCATATTTCAAAACATTATTCATGCTTCATCATTTATCGCTTATCGTAAACTAGGTTTACGAGTATCAAATTCACGTAACCGTAATGGTTTAGCCGTGAATTCATGATCATATCATCGAGGACATTTCATATAGACTAAGTTTAGTCTACATTTCATTAACATCATTGTCATCATATTAATTCATGCATGGTTTTGCATTTTCATTAAACGATAATTCTCATATTAAATAAACGTTATCGCGTAAGTAATTATTTTGAACAATTGATCCGTTACTTCCAAAAATTATCCAGATATATTTTTATACTCATATTAAGTTATAAAAATAATATTATGAGTTTACCCAGTGTTTTAAATTTATTTTGTATATAAATTGTTAAATTTATATAATTACGACGGTTTTCTTAAATACTACACGATTATTATTATTTCACTCAAATTTTGCAAGAAATGTATTTTTATAATTTTTATGACCTCAATATATTTTATCTTGACCCGTGAAAATTTATTTTTATCTAACGCTACCTTAAATATTCAAATGGGTACACAATTTAACACATGTCTACAATTAATTTACATCTAATTACACTTATACATGTAAAAAAAATTCAAAAACAAACTCATTTTTTTTTTCATGGATGTCGACAAGGGAGGTGAGTCATTGAAGATTTTACAAAATATCTTTCAAGTATATGTATATTATACTATACTAAAACCAAACAACACTTCACTTATTCATTTGCAAAATACAAGATCAATTCTCTTTGCTCTCTTTTGCTCTCTAAAACCGCCAACCAAGAGAAGAAGGAAGGATCATCCCAAAATTTTCTAGACAAGTTTATTTACACTCTAGTATCACTTTTGTATAGGTTTTGAAATAAAACCTAGGGTGATTAGGAAAATCCATTGTTCTCATAAACCTCATCAATTACTAGTAAGCATTTCATACATCATCATTATATTTCATATTCATTTCTATGTTCATTTCATTATGCACAAGAAAACATGCAAGTTATGTGATGTTTATACCACTTTTAAGGTTTTTAAGTGTTATGTATATATAATCCATCCTATAATTACTCCTTGTTATATATTAGTTTTGGTGATGTCTAGGAAACCATGACACCCTAAGAAGGTGTATGGTAGGATTAGAATAGCTTCGAGTTGTTTTGAATGGGTTAGAATAGGTTTGGCGAGAAAAACTCATTTCGACAAGTTTGCAAAAGGGTCTGTCCTTATTTTCAAAATCTGGAAAATCCGACAGTAGGTAAAAATTTTGGCCTAGATATTTAGAAAATATACTTTAAAACGAAACCGTGGCCGCTTGAACGGATTAAACGGAGCTATAACGAAGAAGTTATGAATTTTTCAAGTTGGCGGCGAAAACTATAAATTTTCTAGAAATTTCAGAAGCATTGTTTATTTTGTACGAGTCAAAAATGAAGCTTGGGCATTGTAAATTATGTCGACTTGTCAAAATATGTTAGTATACTTTGATACAAAGCTAAGGACCTTTAAAACGTAGAAAACGGATTTGTAACGATTAAATTATACACGTTACAAAAGTTGCCGTAACTTTATTATATAAGAAAAACTAAATATTATTTCTAATAGGCAAGTTTTACGGCAAAACTAGAGACCAAGTTGAAGGTTGTTTTAACATTGATTTAGAACTTTTATAAAGTGATGTCTTCTAGTAAAAGTGAGATCGCCAAGTATATTTATCAAAATGTCCGACCGCTTGTTTAGCGGAGTTGTAATGAATTAATTACGGTCGCTAAACTTTGCCGAAAAACCATCCTTAAACTATATTTTGGGACATAAGTACCATACTTAACCTCTATTTTTCTTTATGTTCGAGACCTCTAGGATAGAAACTCATGTACTAAAACTTTGAGATAATGATACAAGCTTCCCAAAACCGTTGAGTTTGTTTCCTAACGCTCGACGTGCACCATTTTACGACTAGCTTTTAGAGGCCGTTTTAGTCACTTTCATGAAATTTTCAATAACATTATTTTACGACGAAAAGTTATAATTTCACAATAAATCACTAAATGATTATCGTCGGATATCATTTCAACGTAAATACATGTGAAGTAATTTGAAAATGGTCAAGACGTTAAAAGATTATATTTTCGACGAGAAGTATTGTTTTCAAAAATTCATAAGTGGTATAAATATCATCCGAATTGCATGCATAACATTACATCATGACTTATTACATATCATATCATTCATAATAGGTCGGTTTAGATTCACGCTACATTTCGTGTATTCACTTTTGTCATCGCAACAATTCATCAAGTGAGTTCATAGCCCCACTTTCTATTACTTATTTGTTTTACAAACTCTTGGGGAGATACATGCTATATTTTTAATCGAACACAAATGCTTTGAACTGTATGCTATATCCAAATGTTTTATTGTCACTAAGTAATCAATTGCCATGTTTGAAGTCCCTACATCATGCACCATTAGTCACTTGCAGTGAGCGAATATTGTGAATAGGCCTATTGAATTAACACTCCGTTCTTATTGACCCACTTAGGGAAATCGAACGCACTATATTTGAATCATTAAGGTAAATTGGCAAGTTTACCTATTAGGGCTGCGATGAAACGATTTTACCAATTTCTATTGGTACGAGGTTTACGCTTTGGTTGTCATGAACTTAGTGAAATAAATGTTGTTTTGTTTTCAACGATGAGTGTGAAACAACGTAACTCACACTACGAATATTGTGTTCAAACGAATTAATTAAACCTATGGATTTCACTCAACCTTTGTGTTGACTGTTTTAAGCATGTTTTATCTCAGGTATCTAAGGCATTCACTTCATGGCATGCATGTGGACTTATCATAGAGTCGTGGTGACGACGCATTTCACTTGGGTTTTATATACTTTAAAACATCGTTTGACTTGTACCAAGCTTATTTTCCGCACATAGTAACTTTCATTTGGGACCTATCTTTGTAACTCTGATTGTTTTATTAAATCAAACGATGTTCTTTTCAAACGACACTTTAGGTCGTTCAATATAACTGCGATTGTGATGCTATGACAGTCAATCCCTAGAATTCCATTCCACGCAAAATGTAATTTGGGGTGTGACAGATTGGCATCGAGCTTCATTATAGAGAACTAGGTTGCATCATTGACCCTAGACTATAACTACATCATCATAGCATCTCATCATTTCATCATAAGTGCATATTCACTTTACATGCGGTTTATACGTACATTTTCGAGTTATTTACTTTCATTTCAAATCGATTGTCACATGGATGCCTTTAAATACCCATCCCATTATCCTTTCCTCATACTCTAATGTGGAGAATGCTTTGTCATTCCCTATCGTAATTTTAATATCGGTGATTCATCACCGATAACGCCAAATGCCGAGATAAAACCTTTAAGTAGGCGAAGTCACTCTCACTTCTTTGTTTCATCACTAACATGTCGAGTTACACGCTATTCACACATTAAGTCACTAAACCATCATACATTTGAAGCACTTACGACATCTCATAACCCATTTCTTAGGAAACCATCGATTATTTTGAAAATAACCTCAAACTTATCACCTCATATCATATCTCTTTGGAGCGTTTATTATTAACATCGGACTTTGCTACGCCTCACCTTTCCTCTTATTTTGAAGAAGTTATGGCGAAGAAAGCTCCACAAGTTTTGACTCAAGAGGCTATGCAAAAGTTTGTGAGGATAGTATAGCCAATGCATTAAGGATTGAAAGGGCAACAATGGCGGCGGCTGCCGAGGTCGCGACTCATCGCCGGCCACTAGACTTGCCAATGTCGCCGAGGTCGCAGCCCACCGCCGCCGCTAGACTCGCCATCGCCATCGAGGCTGCAGCTAATCTTCGGCCGCCGGCTTGCCAATGCCGCCGCCAGTGAGGCAATCTTGAAGCTACTAGAATTGCGAGGGAAGTCAAGCCGCTAGACTTCTTCTTCTGCAGGAATTGCAGGAGGGTCCAGGGTTAGAAGTTGTTCGTATAAGGATTTTAAAAGTGGAGATCCTACTAAATTCAAGGGTCTTGAAGGGCAACTGCTATGGTTAGATGGTTCGAGAAAATGGAGTCTGTGTTTCATTATGTAATTGCCCGAGGATAGCAAGGTTAAGTTTGCTACGAGTACACTACTTGATGGGGCAATGTCTTGGTGGAATTCGTATGCTCACCAATGGGGATGGAAAATGCTTTCAAGCTCACTGGGAGCAATTCAAAGGGTTGTTAACGAAGAAGTATTGTCCGCGTGACGGAGGTGAAAAGTTAGAGACCGAATTCTATGAACTGGTAACTATTGGGTATGACATTGATACTTACATTCGAAGGTTTCAAGAATTGGCCGTGTTATGCCCATCTATGGTTTCGGATAACGAGAAACTACTGGAGGCTTTCATTGGAGGACTTCCCGAGATTATTCAAGGTGATGTGATTTCCTTTGATCCGCAAACAATTGAAGAATCTATTCGAGTATCCCAAAAGCTCATGGCACAAGTAGTAAAGAGAGGCAACATCACCAACAACAACAATACCAACAACCGCATCAACTACAACAATAACCAAAACAACAACAATAACGACGATAACCAAATCAACAACAACAAAAGGAAATGGGAAAATGACCAAGGAGGTTATAACAACAACAACCAAAACCGTAACACTAACCATCATCAACAACAAAATAGAAGGCAAGAAGTCGCAATGGTTTATGTCATTGCACCAATAGAAGGCGAGGTTATGCCGAACACACCCACTATGTAATCGATGTAATTTTCATCACTGGGTCCTTGCCCCGCCAAGTGCCACAAATGCCAAAAATCGGGACACCTAGCCGTGGATTGTAGAGGTAAGGCCGTAGTCACATGCTTCGGATGTGGGGAACAAGGACACTATCGGAATCAATGTCCTCAAAACCAAGGTCAACAAGTTGAAGGAGCTCATGGGAATGCATACATGTTAGAAGGAGGTGAAGCTCAACAGATTTCAACAACGCGAAGACCAAGAAGTTCGAAACTAACGGTCTTATTTTTCCTTATGTACTATGTCGTACTAAGTTTATGTCTCCCATCGTATCCGAATCTTTATAACTTAAGATGTATTACTTTTGATAAACCACTCGTTGTAAAATATTCTCATCTATCGTACTTTATTTTCTTTTCGATTTGTTATCACTTACGAGAATTTTACTTCCTTTTACTTTAACGACCATTTTAATGACACGGTTTAAATCTATGTAAACATTGAGAGTTATAACAACTAAACCGAACGTCACATTATCGCTCCTTAATTATACATAGCCTAGCTAACTATGTCTAATTCGGATGGATCATGTTATGTTGGGAGCGATTATTTATAAATCTTAGTGCAAGCAAAATTATCACATATTCCAAAGTCAAAGTGTTACTTATGGAGATTCATCCAATATTTTCTCTACTATGATGTTTTGTACGCTCTCAATCATCGATAACCATAACGACACTTCCTCATGTCTTCTCTCTCGATATTAATCACAAACTCAAAAATTCGATAGACTAACACGAACCGAATTCGTGGATGAATTCCTTTTGGTTGGGCGAATGTGACAACTCGTATTTTCGGTCATATTTCAAAACATTATTCATGCTTCATCATTTATCGTTTATCGTAAACTAGGTTTACGAGTATCAAATTCACGTAACCGTAATGGTTTAGCCGTGAATTCATGATCATATCATCGAGGACATTTCATATAGACTAAGTTTAGTCTACATTTCATTAACATCATTGTCATCATATTAATTCATGCATGGTTTTGCATTTTCATTAAACGATAATTCTCATATTAAATAAACGTTATCGCGTAAGTAATTATTTTGAACAATTGATCCGTTACTTCCAAAATTATCCCGATATATTTTTATACTCATATTAAGTTATAAAATAATATTATGAGTTTACCCAGTGTTTTAAATTTATTTTGTATATAAATTGTTAAATTTATATAATTACGACGGTTTTCTTAAATACTACACGATTATTATTATTTCACTCAAATTTTGCAAGAAATGTATTTTATAATTTTATGACCTCAATATATTTTATCTTGACCCGTGAAAATTTATTTTTATCTAACGCTACCTTAAATATTCAAATGGGTACACAATTTAACACATGTCTACAATTAATTTACATCTAATTACACTTATACATGTAAATGCTATTCAAAACAAAACTCATTTTTTTTTCTCATGGATGTCGACCACCCATGGTGAGTCATTGAGGATTTTACAAAATATCTCAAGTATATGTATATTATACTATACTAAAACCAAATAACACATCACTTATTCATTTGCAAAATACAAGATCAATTCTTTTGCTCTCTTTCTCTCTAAAACCGCCAACCAAGACAAGAAGGAAGGATCATCCCAAAATTTTCTAGACAAGTTTATTTACACTCTAGTATCACTCTTTGTATAGGTTTTGAAATAAAAACCTAGGGTGATTAGGAAAATCCATTGTTCTCATAAACCTCATCAATTACTAGTAAGCATTTCATACATCATTATTATATTTCATATTCATTTCTATGTTCATTTTATTATGCACAAGAAAACATGCAAGTTATGTGATGTTTATACCACTTTTAAGGTTTTAAGAGTTATGTATATATAATCCATCCTATAATTACTCCTTGTTATATATTAGTTTTGGTGATGTCTAGGAACCCATGACACCCTAAGAAGGTGTATGGTAGGATTAGAATAGCTTCGGAGTTGTTTTGAATGGGTTAGAATAGGTTTGGCGAGAAAACTCATTTCGACAAGTTTGCAAAAGGGTCTGTCCTTATTTTCAAAATCTGGAAAATCCGACAGTAGGTAAAAATTTTTGGCTTAGATATTTAGAAAATATACTTTAAAACGAAAATGTGGCCGCTTGAACGGATTAAAACGGAGCTATAACGAAGAAGTTATGAATTTTTCAAGTTGGCGACGAAAACTATAAATTTCTGGAAATTTCAGCAAGCATTGTTTATTTTGTACGAGTCAAAAATGAAGCTTGGGCATTGTAAATTATGTCGACTTGTCAAAAATATGTTAGTATACTTTGATACAAAGCTAAGGACCTTTAAAACGTAGAAAACGGATTTGTAACGATTAAATTATACACGTTTACAAAAGTTGCCGTAACTTTATTATATAAGAAAAACTAAATATTATTTCTAATAGGCAAGTTTTACGGCAAAACTAGAGACCAAGTTGAAGGTTGTTTTAACATTGATTTAGAACTTTTATAAAGTGATGTCTTCTAGTAAAAGTGAGATCGCCAAGTATATTTATCAAAATGTCCGACCGTTTGTTTAGCGGAGTTGTAATGAATTAATTACGGTCGCTAAACTTTGCCGAAAACCATCCTTAAACTATATTTTGGGACATAAGTAATACTTAACCTATTTTTTATGTTCGGACCTCTAGGATAAAACTCATGTACTAAAACTTTGAGATACTGATACACTTCCCAAAACCGTTGAGTTTGTTTCCTAACGACGGCACCATTTTACGACTAGCTTTTAGAGGCCGTTTAGTCACTTTCATGAAATTTTCAATGACATTATTTTACTGACGAAAAGTTATAATTTCACAATAAATCACTAAATGATTATCGTCGGATATCATTTCAACGTAAATACATGTGAAGTAATTTGAAAATGGTCAAGACGTTAAAAGATTATATTTTCGACGAAAGTATTGTTTTCAAAAATTCATAAGTGGTATAAATATCATCCGAATTGCATGCATAACATTACATCATGACTTATTACATATCATATCATTCATAATAGGTCGGTTTGAGATTCACGCTACATTTCGTGTATTCACTTTTGTCATCGCAACAATTCATCAAGTGAGTTCATAGCCCCACTTTCTATTACTTATTTGTTTTACAAACTCTTGGGGAGATACATGCTATATTTTTTAATCGAACACAAATGCTTTGAACTGTATGCTATATCCAAATGTTTTATTGTCACTAAGTAATCAATTGCCATGTTTGAAGTCCCTACATCATGCACCATTAGTCACTTGCGGTGAGCGAATATTGTGAATAGGCCTATTGAATTAACACTCCCGTTCTTATTGACCCAGCTTAGGGAAATCGAACGCACTATATTTGAATCATTAAGGTAAATTGGCAAGTTTACCTATTAGGGCTGCGATGAAACGATTTTACCAATTTCTATTGGTACGAGGTTTACGCTTTGGTTGTCATGAACTTAGTGAAATAAATGTTGTTTTGTTTTCAACGATGAGTGTGAAACAACGTAACTCACACTACGAATATTGTGTTCAAACGAATTAATTAAACCTATGGATTTCACTCAACCTTTGTGTTGACTGTTTTAAGCATGTTTTATCTCAGGTATCTAAGGCATTCACTTCATGGCATGCATGTGGACTTATCATAGAGTCGTGGTGACGACGCGTTTCACTTGGGTTTTATATACTTTAAAACATCGTTTGACTTGTACCAAGCTTATTTTCCGCACATAGTAACTTTCATTTGGGACCTATCTTTGTAACTCTGAATGTTTTTAATATATCAAACGATGTTCTTTTCAAACGACACTTTAGGTCGTTCAATATAACTGTGATTGTGATGCTATGACAACAATCCCTAGTGAATTCCATTCACGCAAAATAGTAATTTGGGGTGTGATTAATAATAAGGTGAAAATGATTAATAACAAGCAAAATAAACTTACTAATAAGCACGTTTTGACAAGTGCTTAATGACTACTTTTAGGATGTAATTTGTAAAACAGACTTGTGAATAAAATAAAACTTTCATTAATTAAAACTTACAATACTGAAATAAATCTAAAAACTATTTTTAAAACTAACTCCTACTGCCTTCAAAGGCTACAAATGGACTACTATTTATACTAAGAGAGGTCTTCACAAATGAGGGCTTGTGTGTTTCTTTACTGAGAGAGAATGAGACTTGGACAACATTTGTGTTTCTTTTGTTCAATCTCCACCATCCATTCATCTTGGAGCCCAAGGGAAGTGATCTTGGCCGTCCATCTTGAGGGCACCAATGGGGATTTATGGGATTGCCAACATGGCATATGACCCATGTGGGTGTGGGGGAGCCTTAAGCTTGGGAATTAGTGGGTGTGAAAGTGCAAGGTAGAAGAAGACAAGGTATTTGGGAATCAGTTTTGGCGGGCAAAATTAAGAGTTTAGGTGAGTTTTATTGTTTCTGGGTTGACAGGGATAAAGGGTGAAAGAGGTGGGTCAAAAGGTGGTTTAATTTAGAAAATAGAATTTGTATTTTCTGTTTTTGCTTTAAAACTTTTTTTTTTTTTTTTTTTTTTTTTTAAGGAAAATATTTTTAATAATAAAAAAAATGGTTTTAGAAAAATAATTGGTTTTAAATAAAAATAAGGTTTAGAGGAATAAAATAGGAATTTGGATTTTTGGTGACGGGTGAACGGTCATTTGGGTTCGGGTGGAAGGGTAAAATGGCGATTTTGGTTTAGGTTAGGTTTTTCATCCGATTCCCCAAGCTCACTCCCAAAAATGTATCCCGGGCTCTGAAAATGTAGAAATTCATCCTCCGGCTCCGTCTGCAATGCACGTTTTCCAATCCGAGCTCATTTATGTCCGTTTTGCCTGCTTTTCGATCCTTTGTACCGAAATACATAAAACACATTCCAAGGATATCTCATCATAATTGGTTATATTTTCGTGTTTTAGACGTTTTTGTGGTCTTAGATGGGTAAAAATGATGAGTGAATAAGCACTCATCAAATCCCCCACACTATCAATTGCTAGTCCCTAGCAATCCGATCATATGAAGTAATGAAAGGATGAAAAATACCAAGAATACCCCGTTTCGACTTTTTATTCAACTACGAGAAATTTAAAACTTGAACATAAATAAATAACATGCTTGATTTTCAAAACATGGCATCATGGAACGGGATTCACACAAAATGGGTGTCTCCGGGGAATTGTAATCGTCATCCTCTTTTTTTATACACTCAAACCAAGCTTAAACTTATTGTGCAAACGTTTTTGTAAAATGCTAACACTACTTATATCAATAATCTATGTAAGTCGAGACTTAACTTTTTACTCCCACAGTTTATAAAATTTAAGTGAGTGTGCTCATTTTCAAAAGTTTGACCGTTGAAATCGACATTTGTTATGGTTTTATCCACTTAACTAAAGTACTAACTCACCGGAAACGATGAAAGTCTAAGGATCGAAAGAGCCTTTTCCATGTAGCGGCTTTCATCTCGCTTGTCCTTTAAGGAGGCTAGGTTTTCACCCGAGAATAGTACCGGAATCACGGAATTGATTCCAAAGATTTACTGGCTACCGTTAAGTTAAAACTAAACCTAAATGGATTACAACCGATGACAATTTAGAAATTCGAGATTCAAAGGTGAGATCACTCCATGTTGCGACTTTCTTCTCAACTTGTCCTTTTAAGGAGGCTAGGTTTTCACCCTCGAGAATAGTATCGAGCTTTGGGATCTTTGAAATCAAGGATTTCTAAATTACCACAAACTTTTAGACAACTTTGACGAATACGAGTTCAACTTCCGATTTAAATTTAAGAAAAGCAAGTTTCAGACATTTATTCATAAGCAACTTAGTGCTTTTATTCACGCAACTCATATTTTTCATTTTCAACTTTTCATCACTTCCTTTTTTTCTTCTTTTTTTCTCTTTTTTTGACTTTAATATAACTTTTCACATACACATCAAACCATAACACAAAGTAGCATATAGATGGAATTCTAGAGAGAAAGTTAGAGGTTTAGGGTTAACTTAGTGAGAGAAAACTACTCCACGTGAAAGATATTATTATGAGCCCTCCAACTCTACCATTACCTTAACGGTGCAAGGTAGAGAGTATTTATAGTCTTACATAAATCGCCACACAGAATTGAATATGTTGGATATAACTTTTCACATGGATCGATGCATACTTAGTGGAGAAAGTAAAGACCCGTCTACCTTGTAGAGAGTATTTATAGTCCATCGCCACGGTGTTACTTAACTAAATACTACTTAACTTAAAACTAACTACGACTACGACTAGCTTTCTAACGATTACATATACTTGAGGTGACCGACTCTTTAATTCCGAATTTCTAATTCCTAACAATCTCCCTAAGGAGGTCACCTCAATCATGTACCAAAATTACATTGAATACAACTAGATAATACATTAACAATTGATCTTGCATCCTTGATGTAGTCCTTTTCTCCTAAGCTCGTAGTCATTGATTCTTCACATTGCATGTTTGGTTACTCCAAGTGGAGGTCTTTACCGATCCACGTGATAATAATTTTGAGCCATCATTTGAGATCATCACTATCAAAAATCTCGTGTGGTGTTGGTATTATGTGATGTTGTGACTTTAGGACCGACATGCTCACATTCGATCATGATATCTTCACATCGAGTAGCGGAAGCTTTAGTTGATTCATGATATTGGCGCAGCAGTAGCGTAAGCATGGAGTGAAAATATCGAGTCATTGATGCACTAATCATGATTTCTTTTGAGATGAATGTGTTAAGTGAGCATGCGGCTATGGATTGACCGCTTCATTCGATCACCGCAAACGCCGGGTGTACATGCATACAACAAGCTAGTTAATAAATCGCACGAAAGTGTCTTTGATCACTTTCGCTGAATTGAGGTACACGCCCACGGTTCCCCGCTGATCAAGACATGTACCGCCTGTGATCGTATAATTCAAGAATTTCCTTGATGTGGTTTCGCAATGTTTCTAGTCGTTCTCAAACCGAACGCCTCAAAGAAGACAACACGGAGTGAGTGAACCAAATAATTTTAAGTCCACCGATTGATGAAAAGAGATTTGAAAACAATCGTATTGCTCAATAGAAATTGTTTTTGCAATACAACGAAGGTTTTATTGAAAATCAATTATCAATCATAAAACACCTTTGATTTGAAAAATGAGTACACGGTCGATGTGCTAAAGAAAAGAGTTTTATGCACAAAGACCGGTTTTTCAAAGGTATCCGTCAATCCATAACTCGAACTGTGATTGATTCAAGAGATTGAATCGCCCATTGTTTCTATTCGCTTGTCACATGGTTGATCTATATAATAGATCTCACATGCCACCTACCAGAGCTTGTTTGATGTTGGCTCCAAGGCTTTCCATCTTCATAGTGAATATGTATACACATCACTCGGATGTTCCGCAATACCACAAGGATAATGCGAGGACTCAAGATATAATCTCTTTCCACATTGAGTGAAACAGAGAGTCTTCATTGAAAGTGTCCTAATGAGATTTATTGATGATCTCGTGGCTCTAGACTCAATTTGTGCATATTTGGATCCTATGTCGGAGACTGGGAGAGGGTCTCCTTCTTCAATATCAACAATCTCTAAGAGAAAGTCGATAGATAATGTCGGTTCCCCGTGAGAATGAAACAAGTCCTTTAAGAGGAACTTGAGTGGTTTGGAAAGTTGAAGTGCAAGCGCCACCGGGTCCATGACGCCTTGTCTTCAATACCGATGTTACCATCAAGAGCATATGAATTGAACCCGTTTCGCCTCTAAGGTTGAATAAATGGAGGGCTATTTGTTTTCACCCTTTCCTCATTCAATTCTTTTAATTCTTCAACCCTTCAAGCTTACCGAGACTTCATAGCTAGAACCTTGTTGGGTTTATTCCAAGACTAGCTCGCCTTAGTCCGCACTCTTCCCATATCTCATTTTTCTCCTTTTATCATCATACCTAAGGACTTCTACACTAACTAGTGGATTGTCCTCGGTAGATCCCTCCTGCTCGCGGATCATGGGAACACATACCTAACCTTATCATCCTTATATCACCGCATATAAAGTAAAGTTGGTCGGTCTATTTGGTATTGTTCATCCGCCATTGGAACCAATTGAAAACCATTTGAAAATCAATTCGTATACTTGTGATATATTATCAAAGCATTTTGTACCGAATTGTTTTGATATTTTTAGAACGAGAACTCCCCTCAACATGTGCATCAAGTATTTGAAAAGTTTTGCACACGGAGGCAAGAGAAAGAATTAACTTCTTTGATTACCATTTTCTAAAGATATCAACATCACTTCCCACATCAAATCAAGTAGGTATAGCATTTCCGGAAGGATGAGGTTTCCATGAATTTGCTCCCCTCAATATGTGCCTCGAGGTTTGAAAAGAGTTTTGCACATACTAGAGGAACCCACATTGGGATGAATGATCACGCTTCAAATCAAAGGTTTAAGATAGATGCTCCCCTCAACATGTGCATTGAAAATTTGAAATCGTTTGTCACATGTGGAAGGACAAAGATGTACATTCTTATAAAACCATTTACCGAATTATCGCTTTAACCAATTTAAATCACACATTCTCCCCCGATCACAATTATCAAATCATTTGAGATTTGTGATCTCTTATAGATTTAAATTGATTTTGAAAGCTTTTAAGGAGAATTGTGACTTGATTGTGAAAGCGTTTGAACTGATAAGGATCGGATTTTAAGACTTTAAACTCCATTGATAAAACATGCATGTATATCTTTTGAAAACAATTTAATGCCAAATAACTTTTTAATTTAATTGAAATCATTCTCCCCCTCAATCAATGACATAGGTTGTTGATTGAGAGATAGAGATTTTGACATATAAGTCCTGATGATTATCAAAAATAGAGACCGAGTTATTTTTCAAAGCATTTGGTTTTCAGCAGATAAATGTTTATAGAATCAGAGCATGGAATTTTGAAAGCATGATAAAACATAGCTCGTTTTTTTTTTAAAAACCGGTTATTGCTCAAGATGACAATAAACCATTTTTTCTCTTTCTCCCAAAAATTTTTTTGATTTTTTTTATTTTTTTTTTTTTTAAATTCAACAACATCTAAAGTCCCGTGTCATTCTTTGAATGACATCACAAAGACCGTAGATATTATCGAACCGAAAAAAATATGACAAAATGACAATATTTTTTGAAGATTTTTCGAATTTTTTAGATTTTTATGGATTTTGAAAGATTTATAATTTTCTATTTGATTTTCGAATAAATATTTACAAGAGATAGATGAAGATAGACCTTTACTCCTCGCCTTCCTCCTCAAGACGTTTGAGAGTTTCGTTGAAGGCTTTTCAAACCAAGACGTGGAAGAATAAACTCAAAACGCTCTCTTGGAAGAGCTTTGGTGAAGATGTCCGCTAACCGATATTCGACCTCACAAAATATAGTTCCACCACACCTTTTCCACTTGTTCCCTCGATGAAATGATGTCGAATGTCGATATGCTTTGCTCTTGAGTGTTGAACGTTGTTGCATGAGAGAGCAATAGCACTTTTATTATCACAAGACAGAGGGATTTTGTTGAATTCAAAGCCATAGTCGATAATTGAGATCTCATCCATAAGATTTGAGCACAACAAGATGACATGGCTATGTATTCACCTCCAGAGGAAATAGAAGTACTCATTTGCTTCTTTGAAGACCACCTCACAAGCTTATCACCCAAAAACCGAGCACCTCCGTATGTACTTCGACGTGTATCTTGACAACTCGCATGATCAAGATCTCGTGATAGGCCGTTAGTGACATACCGGTGTCCTTCGGGTACCATAGTCCCATATTGATGGTTCCTTAGAGATACCGAAGACCCGCTTAATCGCTTCAAGGTGCTTTTAGTAGGCTTAGCCTCGGTATCTAGCACACATGCAAACAAATGAACAAGATGTCTCGTCTACTAGTCGTGAGGTACATCGTGATCCAATCATACTACGATATTTCGCTTGGTCAATCATGATCCCCGAGTGGTCCTCATCTAGTTTGGTTCGATCAATCATGGGGTGTCAACAGGTCACTTGAATCAAATCCAAATTTCTTTAAGATCTCAAATGCATATTTAGATTGATTTATGAAAATGCCTCCGGACTTTGTGAAATTTGTAATCCCAAGAAAATGACATTTGTCCCATCATTGACATTTGAAATTTTGAACTCATTTCATTCGAAAACGATCACATTCCATTGGGTCTATCGAGGCAAAAATAATATCATCAACATAAATTTGAACATGAGTTAAATGTTTGCTTGACTTCGGTGAACAATGTAGGATCAATCGCCCTTTGTCAATCCGGTTGATAGAAGAAACTTAGACAATGTATCATACCATGCCCTTGAGCTTGCTTTAAACCGTAAAGAGCCTTCTTCGACGATAAACGTGAGTAGGATGCTCTTGATTCACAAATCCTTCAGTTGGTCGACGAGACGACTTCTTTAAGATCTCCGCTCGTAAATGCCGCTTTCACATCCATCCGATAGACTACCATGTTCTTACTAGCAAGATTAGCCGAAAGATTCGATTGCCTCGATTCGAGCAACATGAGCAAAAGATTCTTCAAAATCAATACCCTCCTCTTGACGGTATCCTTTAGCAACTAATCGAGCCTTGTTCTTCAACACATCACCATGCTCATCAAGTTTCACTTTGAAGATCCATTTAAGAGCTATAATCATAGCACGCCTGAGCAGTACTAACTCCCATACATCAAGACGATCAAACTCATGAATTTCATCTTGCATGGCATTGAACCGCCTATCTTCATTCATGGCGCTTTTAACATCTTTTGGTTCGATCTTAGATAGTACGGAGTTGAAGAAGCACCATAAGGCATCGGTTGCAAGTTGTTTCCGGGTTGATACAGACGAGAGGATTACCAATGATGTTGTCTAATGGATGATCGTGAGTCCATTTTCCGAGGTGTTCGTGTGGCGCTTGTTGAGGGACCAAGTAGGCGAGTCGATGTCTCCTCAAGAAGATGGTTCGATGATGATTCAGAGCAAATATGTTTTCAAATGGAGCATCTTCAGAGTAGCAAAGGGATTAACTTCATTATTGATGCCGTAAACATTTCCATGATGTACATTTGAAGGATGATGATTTGTTGATGAGATCAAGGATCGCAGCAGTGCTTCTTGACTTAAGGATATTGAGATCAAGGATTGACTTCATTCTCGTGAATATGAGCAACCTCTGTTGTAGGGATCAACACCTCATTAGTAATTGAATCATACAGCTTCATCAAACATAGGATCAAACAATTTCTTTAAATCATCTTCGATGGAGGTACATATGGAGTTTCTTGAGAAGAGTTTGGAACAAGAGATGAACCAATGGGACTGCTTTTGAAGTGCGGGTCCCGAGTGGAGTGTCCAGAGCCATTTGACCGGTCACCATCAAACGAACGTGAATTGTTTCCATGATACTTGGGTTCTTTTGTTGTAGATTCGGTATCCCTTTTGTTTGATGCATATCCTACAAATACTCCAATGTCGCCTTTAGCCCTAAGTTTGCCTAAGTCTTGACCTCATTGGTTGGATAACACAATGCACCAAACACACGAAGGAAAGAGAGATTAGGTTTTCTGTTGTGACAAGTTCATATGGAGTTTTTCCATGTACAAAGTGAATTAGGGAACGATTTTGTGTAGCATGCAGCAATGCGATTGCTTCAAATTTCGTAGAAACATTGGAACCTTTGAGTAAATCAAGATTGTTCTAGCGGCTTCAACAAGAGTTCGATTTCGCCTTTCAACTACACCGCTCGTTGAGGAGTTCGTGGAACACTTCTTTGATGGTCGATTCCAACGCTTTCATAGAATTCATTAAGTTGTTTGTTGACAAACCCGGCCCATTGTCTGCTCGATAATTCGACGGTTTTGTTAAGTCGAACTCGCAATGCTTGATGAGTTTGATGATGATATCGAGTTTCATCCTTTGTCCTTAAGAACTTGACCTGTGAATCTAGAGTAATCATCAACCACAACTAACACATATTTCTTCCCAAAGATATTCTCGCACCTCATTGGTCCACATAAATCCATATGAATCATATGAAGAACTTCGTGATGAGTTAGTAGGTTTGGGTTTATGGGCATACTTCTTGCTTTTTCCCAATTGACATGTCGAACAAAGATGATCCTTTTCATACTTTAGTCTAGGTAAACCTACAACTAAGTCCTTTCTCGAAAGATCGCTTGATGGTGCCAAGTTCAAGTGATTGAGACGACGATGCCATAACCATGACTTTGTTTTGAAGCCTTTGATAACAAGCGATTGGAGAAGCCCTCATCATGTCATCGATAGAGATGGTGTAAAGATTTGACCCACGAGTTCCTTTTAACAGCCCTTACCATTAAGATCTCTAACAAAGGTGTATGTTTTCAAGGCAACTTCTAGATCGTAATCACGTAATTGACCAACAGAGAATGATTATGACCCAAACCTTCTACATAGTAAACTCTAGAGATGACACTATCACCAACAACATAATCTCCATAACCCATAATAGCACCGAAATGATCATTACCAAATCTAACGGCCCGATGAATTTGCTCACGAAGTTCATGAGTCATGACCGGTCTCCAAATATATGCTTGGAACAAATGAGTCCGTGTACCACGTAACGATTTGAACGATCCGCAGCTGAACACGATAAGAATGGATAATCGATAATTGGGATCCCCATGCAAGAATGGGTTCCATTTGGTTAGTAACAATGTTTGGAACACCCACATCGTAAATAGAAGCATTCATATCGTAGTGAGGCAATGGAATCATTGTGAATAGATGCAAGACTAGTGTCGTGATTAGCCCTGCTCACGCAGTGATCACTTCTTAAGGGGAATAGTTCTACCAAGAGGCATCCATTTTCTAGTGGGCATTATCTCGATTAGTCTTAAGACCAACAGTGTCCAATAAAAGCCTATTTTATCGAATGTTCTTCCCGGGTTTCCACTGCTTTTCTAACTTTCTTTCGTTTTGCCTTTTAGCCTTCTTAGCATGAATTTTAGCATTAACAATATTAATCGGACAATTAACATCATTAGCGTAACATTAACACCACATTCATGATTAGAAATGTAATTCAAGCACACATCGACAAGGTTTGCAAATAGTATCGAATTGAATTAATTACAAGACGCCTATGGCTAATACTAGAATCAACACGATTCGCTTTATTCAATTCAAGCTTAAAGTTCCTAGGTTGTTCTTCTACTCTTCCAGTGCACATTCTTAGCTTGAGAGGTCCTATCATTCCTTGTATTGTCTTGAGACTTTGACCGCTCCGCTTAATGTCACCGACACTCTGTAGAGGAATGGGAACATTAGTTGGTTTAGCTACTCTTTGCATCACCGCTTAGATGTACTGGGTCCGAACTACATGCAGTGCACTAAGGTTCACTTTCTTAAAACTAGAGGTACCGAGATTTGTACTCCTAGAAGGCACACTTGAGTTCTCTTTCTTAGCATTGATGATCCGAATCAACTACTTAAAGGCACACTACGGTTCACATTCAAAACATTGGGAATCGAATGCATATCATACTTAGCATTAGGCATCGAGCATGGAATCAAAGGATTAACTCTCTCACCTAATGACTTTGGGCATATTGTGATCAAGCATTCTAAGATTTCTTGAGATCGTTTGGCATATAAGCATGCATGTCCAATTGCATCATCATGAGGTTTCTCTAGCTTATCCTCTTCAACAATCTCACGCAGACATTCTAGGCAATCCTTAAGGGATGAGAAGTATGTTTGAATGGCAAGTTTGTTGTTCCTTAGATGAGGAGGGACATATGTCACGATAAAGCATATTTATTACAAGAGTGAACCTTTGATACAACATTCTCCCCATTGGTCATTGGCATTTTCCCTTTTACCTGACTCTTCAGATTCTCAATTTCCTTTTGCAATGAAGCTATTTGTTCGTTATTTTTGTTACGAGTGACTTTAATTGATTCAAATAACTCATTGAAATGACGTTTAACCTTTTCATTTTCTTCTAGAAAACTTTCATTTTCCTTTTGTAAAGCATTTACTAAGTTTTGAAGATGAAACGTTTGAGAATTCTGAGAATCTAAAGGAGGAGGCATTTGGGAACCTGTCATATTGTTCGTTTGACCCTTTAATTGAGAGATTTGGGCTTTCAACTTTCTGATCGTGTTGCACCGAGCTTGAATCTGCTCATCTCGCTTGTTAATTTGAAAACTACATCAAACTCGAGCATCCAAGATGTCTTGATATTTGAAGTTTTGACATTTTCTTTGAGATGTTGATATTTTAGTTGTAAATTAAAATACTCAACTTCTAGTTTAGAAAAATGTTTAACCAAATTGTCGTGATCATCCGCTCAATTTTCTCATTTAGTTTAGAATTAGTTTTTCAAGCTCAATGACACGATCATGGGAGACTTTCGTGGCAACAGATAGTTCATGAAATTTTGAAGCATTAATAGAGCAATTTGAAGCGTTGAAAAATATCTTGAGCAACACATTCAAGAATAAGAGTCTCATTTAAGGTATGCAAGTTCTTCCTCTCAATCTCATTATATTTTAGTGCTCGCTCATAATCACTAACTTCAACTACCATTGCATCAAATTCCTTTTCCATTCCCTTGATATCGCTTTCTATCCCTTTTAAGACTCTCAAAGTGATCTTTCGAAGTTTAAAGAAAGGCATGACCTCGCTTAGATAACATTCTTTCATTTGCTCAAACCCCTTTCTCCTTCCGTTATACCCGGGTGTGATTCTTTTCTTGCAAGTTTTCTCAAAATCAACAAATAGTTGAAATATAACATATTGGCTAATTAAGGTCTTGCTTTTAGTGGCAATAGTTCTAGGAACAAGATGCATTGGTGTATTAGGAGGATACATCGTCGCTTCTAGGCATTTTCCATAGGGAGGGTTTGTTTCAACAATATTTTCATTTTCTCGCTTATCTAAATCCTTTTCCGTAAAACTTGTTCTGGAGTCAACAATGTCCGAGGCTTAAACATGTTCAAGGAAATCCAGCTTTTCCTTTTTGTAGTCATGGGGAGTGATAATTATTTTTTCTCTTTGCATTTAGGATCATCTAATTTTCTGCTCATCCTATCCCTAGTGACTTCATCTCGATTTCTTATCTTCCTCAATGCACTCAATGCAACTAGGTTTCGCCTAGGTTTAAGAATCTCATTGCCATCATAGATTACACTTTGAGTCGCTTTTGCTATCTTTCCGTACTCGTGGTTGGGTTTATCTATAATGGGAACACTATGCTTATCGCTTAGAACTCTATGTTTAGTGACCATGTGAGCAAATCGAATGGTGTTTCCTTGTGTGTACAACTTGTTTTCAAGTTTGTTTTTCAAAGTTTTCGATTAGAAAATCTCTCAAGAGTTTTGATTCCTTTGCATTAAATTCTTGCTTAAGCATTTTCACATTTTCTTGAAGTTCTTGTTTTGCTTAGTGTTTTGGAAAATTTTTCTTGCAAGGAATTTAATTCTTGTTTCAATACTTCTTCTCTAAACTTACTTTTTCTAATGACCGACGCACTTGGTCATCCATTTCCTCGCTCACGAGTGGTCAACTCAAATTTAGCACGTTGTTCATAAATAGCAACACGCTCTTTATAGGCATTTAGTTCAAAGATTACGACTCATCGTGGGCACATGCAAGTATTCATAAAAACATAGTCATTGTTGATCGCAGAAGATGCATCACTTGGTACACCTTCACTTTCACTTTGTTTCACGATTGATCATATGGGATAACATCAATATTACCCATATTTTCAACATTTGATTCAATAGTTTCATTAATTGTACTTTGTCATGCATCTGCTGCACATCAAGATTATCGTATAGTTTTAATACCTCCGAGATGAGTTTGTCTTGGGATGGGCCACTAGTGGTGAAGAAGAGACCTTGGGAGAAACCATTGGAGAAATGCTAGCCATAAAGATTGTGTGTGTCGTGGGTCCATCATCCACATCGTAGTCGTATGCATCACAATCGCCGACTTGAAAGGCATTCGATGATTGTGACCTATCTCCGAATAGGTCGCTCATCCACATCTCGCATCATAGGTCTTGGCATTACCCCGCCTAAAAACAAGAATTCCTCTTCATCTAAAGCAACACCATTGTCCCGAGCTTGTGCAAGCAAGATCTTATCTCTCAAGTAATCGCATTCTCGTGGACGCTTTGGAGATGTGCGCTTGCAATGTGTCCTCACCACCACGCTTATAGCATTTGATCGGCTTAGTTTGACCTTGGTTACCATTCCTTCCTCGATTCGATTGCCCACATAACCTCTACCAAGACCACCTCTTCCCCGATCATACTTGTCTTCCCGAATCGGTTGCACCACGATCCTTCCATCTTTAACAAGAGCTTGATTGTGTGGGTTAGATGTCGCTCGAGGTTGTTGTTGGTTTGTGGGAGAGAATTCATGTTTTGGCTAATCGTAAGAGCTAGTTGATTAATGAAGTTTCCCACGTGTGCATCAAAGATCGCCTTGTTTGAACATAGGATCGTGAATGAGTTTGTGATTACCATTACCCAAGGGTATGACTTGTGAAGCTTTGGTTGTGATTCCGATGTTTGAGTAGAAGGCGCTTGAATCATTAGACGAGCTTGTCTCTCCCGGGTTGGTTTTGAACCGATTGAGAATCAATTTTTCAAACATAGCATGTCTCTCATTCAAGGAGGAAGGCATAGAGTTGCTCATAGTTTGTATTCTTCAATCCTTTAGTGAGCTTCACAATGTGACAAACTTGTGCCATTCGGGATTCATGTTGTTCACAAATTTTGAGTTCAAATTAATGTTAGGCATAGTCATTCGATGTTCCTCATGTCATTCACTAGCTTATGAAATCTCACATAGTACTCATAGACACTCTCATCCGGTTTCATCTTGAAGTGTTCAAATTGGCCATAGAGTTGGGATTCTCTGCCTTCCATAGTTAATTCTCGAACCCGAGAGAAGCATTTTAACATTATCCCAAACTACCTTTGCATCGTTGTTATGATTGATCGCCTTGTAGATGTCTTTAGGAAGACCTTGAAGAACAATGTTTGAAGCCCCGATATCTCGCATCGAATCTCTTTTTATCCTTATCATCAAGCTCATCATACATTTTAGGTCCGTCCATTCCGTAAACAGAGTACCATCTTCATTAGTATCAAGTATGTCTCTAGTCGCCTCAACTCGATATGGTCCTTCATCAATGGATTTGAGAATGTTGACACCATTTTCCTTTCCAAGGCAAGACAACTGATTCGTTGAGCCCAAGAATCGTAGTCGGCCTGCCAAGCATGGGTGGATTTAGTATCGACCCACCGCTTGAACATCCTCGAAACAAGGAGATGATAGTAGGAACGTTGGTAGACATGTTAACAGATTATACGGATTTTATAACTCTATGATTAAACCGAAATAGATTCTTTCACGGATTTTACTAAATCAAGAGAGAACCGTAAACAATCACCCAAGTCGCTAGAAGATAATGCACCAAGTCGCTAACACTTAATTCGCTACACCACTAAGTCGCTAGGTCCCAAGTCGCTAGACAATTGCAAGTCGCTAAGTAGTAACTCGCTAAGACTCAAGTCGCTAGCAAAATTTTAGCAAGAATTGCCACTCAAGTCGCTAAAGATGCAAGTCGCTAAAGAGCAACTCACATGCACCAAGTCGCTACCACTGTCGCTACCCGTAGTGGAGAGTCCACTACTTGTATCAGAAACCGCTAGATCTAAGTCGTTAGGTCTAAAACGTAACTCGCTACAAATTTGTAAAGCAAGTCGCTATGAAGAATGTAATCCGTGAGTTAACTCGCTAGCTAGAAAAACCACATAAACATCACTTTTCAATCCAAAACAACCCAACCAAGATGATTCAAGCTACCAAATGAAAACCTAAACACTTGTGATGATTCTAAACATAAAAGTACTAACAAAATCCAAACTTTAACCCAAGAAATCAACCAAATGATGCAAAACCACCTAAAAAAACCACTAGAAATCCAAAGATGTGCAAGATATGATCAAACCATGGCTCTTGATACCAATTGTTGGATATAACTTTTCACATACACATCAAACCATAACACAAAGTAGCATATAGATGGAATTCTAGAGAGAAAGTTAGAGGTTTAGGGAACTTAGTGAGAGAAAGTGAAAGATATTATTCCATGAGGTAGAGAGTATTTATAGTCTCATAAATCGCCAACATCTCTATCCTTGGTAAAGACCCGTAGAGGTGTTATTAACTAAATAGTCTTAACTTAAATCGCCAGCTTACATATACTTGAGGTGACCGACTCTTTAATTCTCGATCTAATTCCTAATGTATTGCCCTCATATTCAAAGTACCGCCGAGCCGAAACTAAAGAAAAAGGTAATACTACTAGCCAAGTGTCGAAATCTTTTAACAAAAGGATTAATTAAGATATCCCTAGATAAACCGGATATTGGGCGGTGGATTACTTAACGATCTACGGAATAAATACTACTTAACTTAAAAAGAACATGGGTGGACACCCATGACTAACGAGTCGCTAGCTAACCCAATTCATTTGTCCTTGGGAAGCAAGCGGACATCAAAGATACTCACTCCGAAATAAAGAGAATGGGTGGGTGAGGATAGAAAATGTCCGACTAAAGGTTAAATCCTCCCAAACTTACAAAAGGTTTATCAAGAAAGAGTGATCCATCATCCGCGGTTTAGCGGGCGGACATCCGGATGACGGATCAAAGTGAAACGACTCCATTCCATGGTACGTAAAAGTGTTACCAACAATGAAGGCATCCAAGATAGGATCCTTTTTCCGAATAACTTTGGTGATATGAATGTCTTCACCGATGAGTATCCTGTGGTTAAAAATCTTGTCCTCGAGAGGAATGAAATCAAGGTATCATCTACGTGAAAATCCTCACGAGAAGAGGAATCACTCTCGG
The DNA here is from genome assembly GCA_022545495.1 of Chrysanthemum lavandulifolium. Classification (NCBI taxonomy): domain Eukaryota; kingdom Viridiplantae; phylum Streptophyta; class Magnoliopsida; order Asterales; family Asteraceae; genus Chrysanthemum; species Chrysanthemum lavandulifolium. Next base: position 224,641,786 of record CM040242.1, on the reverse strand, counting down.
ATAAAAATTGTCGTGGGACCTCAGTATCAACAAGCTCATCAGTCGTAATCTTTGCTTCCTTTTCTTTCTTCGGGTAAAATGGATCATCGTATTCATTTTCTTCATTTGCGAAAGGAATTGAGTCGGTAGGAGCGAGTTCATCGGTGAAATCCTCGAGAAGTAAATCGATTGAAAAATCCTTAAGCTCGGGTTCCGTTTGTACTTCTTTGGTTTCTTCAATCGTGATCTCTTTCGGAGGGAGTGACGGTGATGGATCTTCATTCAACAATTGTTCAAGATAAAGGATATCTCCCTCCGAATCATAAACACCATCATCAATTCCCGGTGGAATCGATTCATCAATAGCAAGAAACTCATCGATCTCTTTCAAGAAAAAGTCTTCTCCTCAAACGGAGTAAGAGAGGGGGAAGAATTAGAAGGTTCCATAATTTCAGAAGAAGGAGTGGGATTGCCACTCAAAGAAATCTCGACGTTCTTAGGAACAAGATCAATTCGATACACAGAAAACGGAGGTGGGACAAGTGGTGTGCTCTTAGAGCTAGCAATTTCCACCACTTCCGTTATGGTCTCCGGTTTCTTAGTAATCGTTTTAAGCTCAGCACTTTTACTCAAAGATCTCTTAACCGTAAATCGTGAAAGACTTTGATCGATCCTAGATGGAGAATTTTGGATAACCATAGGTTGGACGTTTTCGGTACTTCCGTTATTAGTAGGAAGCACCGGGTCCTTTGTCACCTTGGTTTCACGGCTTTCAACATTATCAATACCACAAATGGTAGGCATAGATTTCAAATCTTGGTTAACATTGAAAGTCACGGCTTCCTTGTTTACCCTCAAAGTAATTTCCCCTTCATCAACATCGATCAATGCACGACCAGTTTTTAAGAAAGACCTCCCAAGGATGAGGGGCACTCGGGGATCGGCATCGAAATCGAAAACAACAAAGTCGTGGGAAATGAAATTTTCCTACTTTCACAGACATCCTCGGCTATACCTACCGGACGAGAATTTGTACGGTCGGCAAGCTCGAGGATCATACATGTAGGTGTGAGTGGGGTAAAAGCTTTTCCACATGGAGTGTGGCATCAAGTTAATGCTCGCACCAAGATCGCCAAAGCGGAGCATTGAACTAGTCCTTGAAAATCACACGGGATGAGGAACTTTCCGGGTCTCCTAACTTTTCGGAAGTTTTTTAAGGATAACCGCGAACAATTCTCGCTCAAGGAAGTTTTAGCCAACTCGGAAAGTTTTTCTTTGTTGCTCAACAAGCTTTTGATCGTCGGACCAAACTTGGGCATTAGAAGGAGAGCCTCCACGAAACTAATCTCTAAGTGCGTATCTTGAAAGATTTGGATAAGCTTCTCCATTTGTTGATTAGTTTTGTCGCTGGCCTTTTGATCATTAAGCCTTGAAGGATAAGGAATTGAAGGCTTAATCTTCGAACATCGGGCTCCGGAATGAAAGTTTGACTACCGGAGGTTGGACGTGTCGCGGTACTTTGTGGGCTTGTAGAATGCACTTTGTCCTTTGTCACCTCGGTTTCGTGCTACTTCCCTCACCGGAGGGTGTAGGCATCGAGGTCCATCATATGACTTACCACTTGGTGGCAATAGCATTCAACTCTCCTTCGGGTTAGGAATCGACATTTGGAAGAGAACCGAACTCGAGGGTTGAGAATAAGAAGTAGAAGGTTGATTGGCTTGAAGAAACTAGCCATCATATTCCTCATTTCACCATCCGTTTGTTACTTGTAGCTTCAATTTCCTTTTGAAATCCGTCCTCATGCCGTTAATTTGAGTTTGAAAACATTTAATGGTGTAATCGGAATTCTTCATGTAAGTTAGAAACTCGTTGTTCGAGCAACTTGAGGAGGTGCTTGATAAGGTTGTTGAGGAGGAGTGGTTGATTATAATATAATAATATCAATATCAAAATAAACACGAAATCGAATCGAAAACCTCTTAGGAAAAAGGTTAGTCAATCAAATCCGTGAGTGAGATATGTGATACGGATAAGGATATCCGGTCGCGTGTCCCAACGAGGTGTGAATGGACAACGTCGTTTTTAGGTTTGTTATTAAAATGCTCGATGTTTTGGGTTTTTGTGTTTTTAATTATGTAAAATTAAGTGACGGGAAAGTAATTAAGGCTAGGGGAACAAATTAAATGATCAATTAACTACTACTAAGCATACGAAACAATAAAATTAAGCTAAACTAAGTCCTAGGGTGCTAAAATGCAAAAACGCGAAAACCCGGGCTATTCCCGAGCCTCAAAAAGTGAAAATGATGCAATTTAAGGCCTACGGATGCGAAAGTAATTTTCCTACGTTCTAAACTACTAAAAATAATTTTAGGAAAAAGCCGGGTATTTTTTCGACTTTTAAATTATTTATTATGAATAAAAAAAACTAATTTAATCTAATTTAATTATAAAAAATACTAAACTAATTTCGAAAATTCTAAAAAAATCACTAAAAATACTTTGAGAAATACTGATTCTAAGAAAATAATAAAAAGGTGGTACTGGTTTTGTAAATAAGCAGTTAAAAAGCTAAATAAGCTATTAGGCTAAAAACTGAGCTTGTATTTAAAGTTTAAATAATGCAAGATTAAACCGAACAAAGACCCAAGGCGTTGGTTGGGAGCGTTGTGTTGTGTCATGAGCGAAGGTCCCGTGTTCGATTCTGTGCAACCTTTTGAAAAACATTTTTTTAACTTTTCTTTTGAAACTTGTTTATAAGACCAAAATAAGTACTTTTGTAAAGAACAATTTTGTAAAAAGCTTTAAATAAGCTGTTTGCAACAGCTTATCTCATCAGATAGTGACAAAAGCAAAACAAACACACCTTTAAATGATTTTAGGGAGCAAAAAAAAGCATATGATAAGCAGTAAATGGACAAGGTCTAATGAAATAAGTTAGCATGCATTTGTAGGAACTGAAATAAGCTAAAGTTAACTGGAATTAGGGGGATTAAGCAGTTATAGAGAAATCCTAAGCTAACATGGTAATAAGCTAAACAAGGATAAATAAGCACTAAATAGCATTAAATGAGCTAAAGACTACTACACCTAATCTATACTATCTAAAAAGCAACTAAAGGATGTAAAATAAGCAAATGAGATTATCTAATAAGCTAACAAAGGAGCTTTAACTCTCTTCAGGTGTCATTGATATCAAACCAAAGGACTGTTTAGCGAGGATTAAGCTAACTAAAGCATTACCTAAAAATTCTTAAGAATAAGTTTTAAGTGCACTACCTGTCCTAGATTATAAATACTAAATTTCAGTGATTAAGGCCTAAAATTGAGAAAATGAAAAATCTAAAAGTGAATGGGATTGGGACACTAGGCTGCAAGCAGAACAGGTACAGATATGGATTTTTTTTCTTTTCAAAACTTAGCAAAAGGAGTTAAAACAGCTTTGAGCCTACTTAAACTATTTTGAAAACTCAAAACCACTTTGACTTGTAAAGTCAAAGTGGGTAGAAATGTGTTTTGGCCCTCAAATAAGCTTAAGCCAAACACCCCTGTACAGGGTGTAAAACACTTTTAAAACTGATTTCAGATACTAGACTCTATGAACTTTTTATGAATACTTAATAATAAGGTGAAAATGATTAATAACAAGCAAAATAAACTTACTAATAAGCACGCTTTGACAAGTGCTTAATGACTACTTTAGGACGAATTTGTAAAAGAGACTTGTGAATAAAATAAAACTTTCATTAATTAAAACTTACAATATCGAAATAAATCTAAAACTATTTTAAACTAACTCCTCGCCTTCAAAGGCTACAAATGGACTACTATATATACTAAGAGGTCTTCACAAATGAGGGCTTGTGTGTTTCTTTCTTGAGAGAGAATGAGACTTGGACAACATTTGTGTTTCTTTTGTTCAATCTCCACCATCCATTCATCTTGAAGCCCAAGGGAAGTGATCTTGGCCGTCCATCTTGAGGGCACCAATGGGATTTATGGGATTGCCAACATGGCATATGACCCATGTGGGTGTGGGGAGCCTTAAGCTTGGGAATCGGTGGGTGTGAAAGTGAAAGGTGTAAGAAGACAAGGTATTTGGGAATCGGTTTGGCGGGCAAAATTAAGAGTTTAGGTGAGTTTTATTGTTTCCGGTTGACAGGATAAAGGGTGAAAGAGGTGGGTCAAAGGTGGTTTAATTTAGTAAATAGAATTTGTATTTTCTGTTTTTGCTTTAAAACTTTTTTTTTTTTTTTAAGGAAAATATTTTAATAATAAAAAATGGTTTTAGAAAAATAATTGGTTTTAAATAAAAATAAGGTTTAGAGGAATAAAATAGGAATTTGGATTTTGGTGACGGGTGAACGGTCATTTGGGTTCTGTGGAAGGGTAAATGGCGATTTTGGTTTAGGTTAGGTTTTTCATCCGATTCCCAAGCTCACTCCCAAAATGTATCCCGGCTCAAAATGTAGAAATTCATCCTCCCGCTCAAATCGCAATGCACGCTTTCAATCCGAGCTCATTTATGTCCGTTTTGCCTGTTTTTGATCCTTTGTACACGAAATACATAAAACACATTCCAAGGATATCTGCATCATAATTGGTTATATTTCCGTGTTTTTAGACGTTTTTGTGGTCTTAGATGGGTAAAAATGATGAGTGAATAAGCACTCATCAGCGTACTCTACCGTCCGGACATTAGATAACAGTAACTGACCATGACTGCAGGTTTTACGGGATTCTTACCACGTGGCCTACCAAATAGGGTGGCTGTAGACCTACAGGCAGGTAATATAGGTCTGCGTGCACAGTAGCAGAACAGTAACACAAGTACATAGTTGGGGTAGTATAAATACCCCAATACATTTAATGTTTTGCATTAAATACACACACCTTCATTAACTACTACATTAAACACCACATTTATTACCCGTTTCTTACTCTCACGCCGGAGCTTGGTCCTGGGACATCACCCAGGACGAGGCTAACGCGTGTCGTCCATTGTGCAGGAAGGAACTCGCTTTTTCCTCCGGACCCGTTGATAGAAGCTTAACTTCCAGATCAGGCCGCACGACAGGAATTTGCTTCAACAAATTGGTGCCATCCGTGGGACCCCAATTCATTCTACCAAGAGAATCGAATGACAGGTCCGGAGCTAACACCCGCCTGCACCCTCCTCCCTGAGCAAATAGGCGGGAGTGGGGTCACAAATGACATAACTTCCAAAATACCGGAACAGATACAAGCCCAGGTGGCGTCATTAGAGGTTCTTATTAAAAAGTACAATGCTACAGGAGCCAGTGCTATCAAACCTATCCGACTCACGTTCGGAGACGAAAGATGAGCAAGAAAAGGATGTTGAACCGAACCCCAAGGATAACCTTAGCAAACCCCATAAGGAAGTGGCTAGGTCACCCTTCACAAAGAGGATAGTGGAATTCGCTGGTCCCAAGTACACCATGCCTACCAACTTGAATTTGTATGATGGGTCAGCTGATCCGGATGATCACATCAATCGTTTCGTGGGAGCGGCGAACTAAGAGGAATAGCCAATGCCGGTATGGTGCAGGATGTTCTAGCGGGGCGATGGACTGAGACGCAGGGTGGTTCATCAATATAGAACCGTGAGTATCGATAGTCGATGACCTCGGGATCAATTCATGATGAGTGTCTAAATACTCATCATTTTATATCGTTAATGCCAAAACATCCGAAACACTTAGAAACACATCAAAATGATAAAAATATCACAAACAAGTGTTTTATATGTTTTAAATGCAAAAACATCAAAATCGGTGAAAAACGATTAAGTTTGCATAATTGGCGCTTTAGTCCCCTAAGTTACAAAATTTGTCAAAATCAGTCCCTGGTAATTCAAAAACTTGCAAAATATCATTTTAGGTCCTTGGGATTCAAAAGTTGTCAAAACAAACCCTTTAAAGTTTAAAAATCACAAAATGGCAACTTTGGTCCCTGAACTTTGAAAAATGTCAAAAATAGTCCTTGGTTAATTTAAAAAGTGAAAATTATTAAGTTTTAACCTTGTACTATTAATAAATGGCAAAAATGGTCCTTATGATAAAACTTTTGAGAAAATTACATATTTGGTCCCTCAAGTTTCAAACTTGACAGTTTTGGTCCCTGGATTTGTAAAAATGGAAATTTTCAACAATGGTCCTTGAACTAATCTTACTTGGCAGGTTTTACCCTTGTGATAAAGTTTGGAAAATGCTCAAGTCCAGCCCTTCAACTTTAGCCAAATTACATGGATGGTCCTTATTGTTAAACCACACCAAACCGGACCCTTTATTTAATATAAGCCCAAATCCAGCCCAATACACATGACCCGGTCCAGATTTTAAATTCAAAAGAAACCGCGGTCACTGTTCACCTTCCACCCCACCCTCAGAATTCAAAACCGAGGTGGTTTTACCACCTCCACCTCACCATTTCCACCTCATCCACCATTTCCACCACCCCTCCTATCATCACACCACAAGCCATTTAATGCATCCCCACCAAGTGACCTTCACCGTAGCATTCACAATATCTGCTTTCTCTGAAAATCACACCCAACTCCATGCCTACTTCCCAACTTGTCCCCTACACCTCACATAACACTCCAAACTTCTTTAATTGGTTTGAAATTATCTCAAGCAACCATGAGCACTTTTGGCGCCAAAAGTAAAATAGAAGGCTGAGATGAATTTGATTGCTTCAATGGTCAAGATTTTTGATGGGATTTGTTCAGAGACAGCTGGGGAGTTCAAAAAGACTATAAAGAAAGCAGAGGAGTCATGAAAGAAATCTATCTAGTGTAATTTTCAATTTTTATGTCGTTTTAGTTCATTTTCTTTATCCAGTGTATTTTTAAGCTCTCAAGCACTTAATTAAGCAATCTCAGTGTATGTTGAAACTTTTTCAATAATTAATATCAGTATTTAAGTTCTAATCTCAATTTTCAAATTTTCAAAGAAATCTCAATATGGTGAATGTTGTTAATCAGTTGTTACTTTGGACTTAGAAGCTCATATAAGCTCCTTATAAAGCTTATGCAAGCTTTTAGATACTCTTAAAAGCAGGTTATAAGAAAAAATCAAAAATTCACAAAAATACCACTTAATTAGTTAAAAAATCAAAAATCATGGTACAAGGTTCAAAAATACTGGAGCAGGATATATAATGGATGGTCTTGGGTATAGTGCTTATTGGTAAGCTATAGGAGTTGTTACTTGGTCCTAAATCTCAGTTTGTAACTCAAAGCCATTTGTAAGCTTTTGCTCATTTCTTGCATTTTACTGTTCAAATCAGTCATTAGTTGTAATCTCTGTTTTTTATTGTTCACTAGCTCTAGTTAAGTTTAATTAAGCTTTAAAATCAGTTGTTTGTTAATTTAAATTTATAGTTTACAAAAATTTCATTTTCACAGTTAATTTAGCATAGTTGTAATTTCTCAATATTATGTTGTTATTGATATGGTTTAGTGCTTATTCAGTCTTAATAAGTGATAATATCAAGTTTAAAATCATGTTCATGGTCTGAATCTTGGTTACTCTTTGAAAAACTCAAAATCTGTCATTATAAAGGGTTGTTTGGATTTGTGCAGTTCACTGTATCAAAGGTTGTGCAGTCCTGTGTTTGTGGTTGTTTCATGTCTCATTTGGTCTAAAGAACTCAAAGAAACAAAGTAAACCAGTGGTCATTAGATAAAAAAGTCAAAATCACTCTCAACTTAACTTGATAAGTTAACTGTTAGGTATTTGGATTGCTAAAATCATCGAATTAGCTCAAAAGTAGTTAATATAGCTTAGTATAATCTTATTACACCTTAATATAACATGTTCAATCTATAAATTTGATTACAAGTTCATAAAGGTCAAACTACTTCATTTTCTCAAAAAGTCAATGTGCCCTGTGCACAGGTTTTAACCACTTTTTCATAAGCTCACACAGAGCTTGATAGTTGTCCATAGCTTGTGCTTGTTAGTTCTTTGGGAAGCCAACCTGGTCCTTTTCAAGCTCCAAGTTTTAAAATTCCATTCTCAGCTTATTTACTAGGCCTGCTATTGCTTATCAGTTGGTCCCATATCACTCAGTATTAACTGAGTTTTACTCAGTGGGTTCTCAGATTTTGTATAAGCTTCTCAAAAGCTCATTATAGCTTGTCTGGCCATCATCTTTGGTTTATAGGTAGTCAACCAGGTCTTTTCCAAGTTCCAATCATTTCTTTTCACTTTTAGCTTATTTTGTGTTCTGTGGTATAGCTTAAAGTAGTATACAAATTTCTGTTTTGCTTATTCAAGCTCAAACCTCAAATCTGTTTTAAACTTGTAATCAGAGGTCATGGCTTGTTGTTTTTGGTTGCAATAGAGTTGTTTTAGCTTAATATAGCTTCTGTATCAAGTTGGTAGCTTTTGGTTGTTATTTGGCTTTTTCTAGTGCTTATTATTAAGCAATACAACTAGATTGCTTATTTCTCCAAACAAGACCATGTTTTTCTATTTTCATAGATTCAGATATTAAAATAGACTTTTCCTGAAATTTTCATTATTTTTCATAACTGTTTGCTATTTTTCTTAATTAAAAATGCTTTTAGGTATTTTAAATAGCTTTTAATACTAAAAATTATAAAAGTCCAAAAAATGATTTTCAATTTTCTTAGGTTAAGATAAATATAAAAGTAATAAAAGTATTTTTCCATAATTTTCTTAGTTTAAAAAGTATTTTTAGCATTTTAATTAGTTTTAATAGTTTTAAATTAATAATAAATACATAATAAGTCTTAAAAATATATTCTTAGTTTTAAAATAAATTTTATCATATTTTAGATTTTTCTAAGTTATAATTTCATTTTTCTAGGTTAATTTTGTATTTTCTTGTATTTTAGTGCAATTTAAATACTTAATTAATAGTTTTTAATTAATAATAAATAGATAAATAGTTGTAAAAATAATTTTCTTTTTTCTAATAATTTTCTTTTATTATTAGGATTATAAAAATGTCATTTTCATATTTGTAGGTCTTTTATTTCTTTAAAACTCACTTTTTATTTTGTACGTAGACGTAATTTTATTTTAAACGTAAGTTTTAAGTTGTAGGTTTTAAACGTTCATCGCCTTTAAAAATAATGATAGCGTTTATTTAATAGATTTTAACTTTTTAATCTTTTTAATTTGCATTTAAGTCGCTTTAATTTGTAGATTTTCTCTTTAGGTATAATTTTCCATCGAAAACCTTATCGATTCTATCCTTAGTGATCATTCTACCATCCGATTAAGTGTTTTAACACCAATTCATCCTCCGTGGGACTTAACGACCGGGAATCCCAGATTCCTCCGATCTTAATTGCATTTGTGTTTAAGTCGTTTTAAGTCTATTTGACTTGACCGCTTAGCGAGATCAAATTTTAGGCGCATTCCGGGAGGTCAGAAGCGTGTTTCTAGCATTATCGCACCCATATTTGCACATATACCACGCTTTGTAAAAGTTTTCAGAAAGTTAATATAAATCAAAAGTTCATTAACACTTTTCCTAAAGTGTTAAAACCCAAAACAATATAAAACAACAAAACAATCGTAACGCTTTCTATCTTGTGTTTCTTTTAAGGTGATTCTTAAAGAGATACGATTTGGTTAAACGGACGATACCAAAAATATTTTCCAAAAGTTTTAAACCCCATCAAGACAAATCTTACCTACGTCTTTTCGGTGGTACTTAATTGAATACATAAAATCAACCACCAAGAAATCAAGGCAAAGCACTACCTACTCGGGGTGCGACCATTAATAAGTTCCCTAACATCGATTTAAAACTTGCCTTTGTGTCACTTGTGATTTGGTGTACCTTTTTCAAAGAAGCCAGTTCATTTGTGATTATTGGTTAAGTTCACTTGTGTTTTGCCTCATTTGTTTTGGAAATTGATTTTTATACTTAGTGCATGCACTCGCTCTTCTTCCGCTCTACAAGTCCACTTTCCGAACTTGGAAACATTCCTCATAACGTGGACGCGTTCAGCTCCTTCACCGTGGTCGAGGAACGTCTACCACCACCACCACCGTCGAAATGGCGAAGACAAACCTATGAATGAGCTTCTCCAAGCACCCATCGAGGTTACGGAGATGCCATTGTTGTCCCACCATTGTGGTCGATACCTTCGAGCTCAAAACCGGTTGCTTAATCTAGTAACCCAAAGCCAATTCTATGGTTTTGAGCGGGATGATCCTCATGCACACATTCGATGGTTTAACAAGATAGCATCTACCATCAAGTACAAGAATGTCCCATCCGAGCTATCAAGCTTTCTTCTCCCATTTTCTGAGGACAAGCCCGAATTGGCTTGAGAAACAACCCCTCGTTCTATAGAGACATGGGAAGATCTAGTTACCAAGTTTGTTAACGAGTTTTATCCTCCATCCCGAACCACAAGTCTTAAGAATGAGATAATGAAATTTTCTCGAGATTTGATGAATCATTCGGGAGGCATGGGATCGTTATAAAGAATTGCTCATGATGTCCACATCATGGTTTTACCGAGTTAATGCAAATGGATACTTTCTATAATGGTCTCGAGACCAAATGACCAAGACTCTCTCGAATGCCTCCGGAGGTAATTTCCTTAGCAAAACCACAAAAGAAGCCTTACAAATCATTGAAAACAAGTCCCGGTCCGTTCTTTCCGCACTAAGACATATCGTAATCGCCTAATCTTTGGACCTTCTACTTCATCTCCGTGAGTACATCTTGCACCGATGCTAAGATTGATAAACTCACGATCTTTGTTCGAGCTTTGGTTCTTGCTAACCAAAAGAAAGTCACATTCACTCGAGACACCAACACATGGTGAAGTGAAGAAAGTTGAAGTTTGTGTCACTTGTGGTGGTCCTCATGCATACTACAATTGTCTCGCCATCGATGGTAGTCCGTTTGAAGCAAATGCTATAGCGGTACTTCAAATCAAGGAGGTAATCAATACCGTCCTCGGAATGAACCAAGCTACCGTGCTAACACTTATCGTGCACCACCGGTTTTAACGAGAATCCTAATCGAATCGAATCAACCTAGAATGAACCAAGGTTATCAAAACCAAGGTAATTTCTATCCTGGACCCAATCAAGGTTTCCAACAACAAGGAACCTTCATCAAAACAATTTCAATCGGGGAATCAATTTCATGGGAATGTGAATCCTAATCAAGGAATTTTCAACAACAAGGTCATAATCAAAACATCGACCTCAAAATTTCCTCCTAATCCACCTCCGTCATTACTCCTCCAGGACCATCATCCGATGAGTTATCAAGCGCCTCATGAAATCCCAAGATGAGATGAACAGTTTGTTGGTCACGATCGACGATCTAAAGAAGTCTTTAAATGATCGACCCTCGAGCTCGTGTACTTTATCGAGCAACACGATCGCTAACCCGAGGGCGATGCTAAAGCGATCACGACCGTAGTGGTGTTTCATACAATGGACCCGCTATTCCTACTACCTCTTCTTCTTCTCTTCCAAAGGTAGTGGAAAGTGAACCTCGACTCACAATGGACCCACGACTCCAATGCCCCTCCTCCTGTGGCAATGAGTCAAGTTACCAAGGAGACAACGGACAAAGTGCATTATTCAAGTCCACATATCGCACAAGTCCCACCTTCTGAGTCCATCCTCAAGTTGTCCGAAACCCAAGTCTAATCCGGAGTTGTTTTGAACCACCAGTAGCTCCGCTGAAAATATCAAATCCAAATCTTCTATTCCATATCCATCACGTTTGAATGAGCAAAGCTCCGTGAAAAAGCTAGTCATCAAATGGACAAATTTTTCCAAATTTTCCAAGAGTTACATTTTGACATAAGCTTTATGGATGCTATCATGCCGATGCCCAAGTTTGCATCAACTCTCAAACACATGTTAAGCAATAAGGAAAAGTCGTTTGAAATGGCAAAGACTCCTCTAACGAGAACCGCCTGCAGCTATCTGAAGAAGCTTCCAAAAAGCTTGGAGATCCCGGAAATTTCTCTTACCTTGTGTATTCCAGGAATGGTTGAATGCTTTGCCCTAGCGAGATCTTGGTGCAAGCATTAATCTTATGCCATATTCAAGATGGAAGAAACTTTCTTCCGGAACTCACTCCTACATGCATGACTCTCGAGCTTGCAGATCGTACAATCTCCGTCCTCTTGGCATTCCGAGGACGTATTTGTGAAAGTAGGAAAGTTCCATTTTCCGGTGACTTCGTGGTTGTTGATTTTGATGCCGATCATCGGGTTCCTCTCATTGTTGGTCGAGATTCTCGAGAACGGCCGTGCTCTCATAGATGTATTTGAGCAAGAAATCACATTACGTGTTGGTAATGAAGTCATCACTTTTAACCTTGATCAAACTTGAGGTACTCCGCAAATTATGATTCCGAATCGGTTAACCGAATAGATATCATTGATGTTGCTTCAAGAGTACTGCAAGAAGTTCTTGGTTATGATCATAATTCTTCGAGTGATAATTTCACTCATTCATCTCAACCCATCATCGCCAATTCTACTCCTTCTCTCACCCCATTTGAGGAAAGTGACTTCATCTTAGAAGAGATTGAAGCATACTTATCCAAAGGATTCGCACCATGGGAAATTGATCACGCCCAATTGACATTGAGGAGACATACTTCTCATTGAGAAGTTGCTTAATGATGATCCATCATCGCCCTCACTTTAGTGATTCAATTCTGGTGAGATTAATCAAAATGAGATTAATCTGAGGAGATTTTCTTGAGAAATTGTTAAATCATGACATTTCTTCTCCTCACCCTTCCATCAAACTTCATAACAAGGAAGTCAAGTCGGTTGAGAAAAGAATTTCCGAGGTTGAGCTTAGGACTTACCACCTCATCTCGAGTATGCATTTCTTGAAGGTGATGATAAATTACCCGTCATTATTGCTAGAGATTTGAGTAAAGATGAAAAAGCTGCTCTCATTAAAATCTTGAAGTCACACAAGCAAGCAATTGCTTGAAACTCTCCGACATCAAAGGTATAAACCCCGAGTTCGTACTCATAAAATCTTGATGGAGGATGACTTCAAACCAGCGCTCAACATCGAGACGTGTGAATCCAAAAATCCATGATGTTATCAAACAAGAGGTTATCAAACTTCTTGATGCGAGATTGATTTACCCGATCTCGACGATCCTTGGGTTAGCCCAATTCATTGTGTTCAAAAAGGGTGGCATAATCATATCACAAATGAAGATAACGAGTTAATCCCAACTCGATTGGTTACGGGATGGCGTGTTTGCATCGACTATCGTAAGTTGAATGACGAACTCGTAAAGACCATTTTCCTCTACCCTTTATGGACCGGATGCTTGAGAGATTAGGTGGAATGAATACTATTGTTTCCTTGATGGTTTCTCGGTACTTTCTGATTCCATTGATCCAAAGGATCAAGATAAAACCACATTCACCGCCCATACGGAACTTTTGCCTATAGACGATGCCTTTTGGTTTATGTAATGCTCCCGCACGCTCCAACGTTGTATGATGGCCATTTTCCACGACATGATCGGGGAAACAATGGAGGTGTTTATGGATGACTTCTCGGTCATTGGGGATTCTTTTCAATCATGTCTCTCCCATTTGGATAAAATGCTTCAAAGGTGTGAAGACACAAATCTTTGTCTGAACTGGGAGAAAAGCCACTTTATGGTCAAAGAAGGCATTGTCCTTGGCCATAAAATTTCAAAGAACGGGATTGAGGTAGATAGAGCAAAAGTCGATGTTATTGCTAAATTACCTCATCCTACTACCGTCAAAGGTATTAGGAGTTTTTAGGTCATGCCGGGTTTCTATCGTAGATTCATTCAAGATTTTCCAAAATCGCCTACCTATGACCCATCTTCTTGAAAAGGATGCTCCTTTTATCTTCTCACCGAGTGCATCGTAGCTTTTGAAACATTGAAGAAAAGCCATCAAGCACCCATTCTCGCTGCTCCCGATCGGGACTTGCCTTTTGAGCTTATGTGCGATGCAAGTGATTTTGCTATCGGCGCAGTCTTAGGGCAACGAAGAAACAAGCATTTTCAACCTATTCACTACGCAAGTAAGACTATGATCAAGCTCGACTCATTACACCACCACGTAAAAGAACTATTAGCCGTGGTGTATGCATTTGAGAAGTTTCGCCATACTTAATCCTAACCAAATGCGTGGTGTATACGGATCACTCGGCTCTTAAATATCTCTTTGCAAAACAAGATGCAAAGCCGAGATTGCTCGATGGGTTCTCCTCCTCCAAGAATTTGATATTATCATACGTGATAAAAAGGAGTCGAGAACCCGTCACGATCATCTTTCCAGATTAGAAAACCCTCACCGGGATGTTTTCGAGAAAAGGATATAAATGAAACATTTCCTCGAGACACTCAATGCGGTTTCTTTTCGTGGAAACCCTTCTACCCCATGGTTTGCGGACTTTGCAAATTACCATGCGGGTAACTTCATCGTGAAAGGGATGACAACCCAAACAGAAGAATAAATTCTTCAAGGATGTTAAACACTATTTCGGACGACCACTTTCTTATTCAAAATCATGCGGATCAAGTCATCCGACGGTGTGTTTATGGACAAGAAGCTCTTGACATTCTCAAAGCTTGCCATCTTTGGACCCACGGGGCCATCATAGTCCAAACTACACCGCTAAAAGGTGTTTGATTCCGGTTCTATTGGCCCACAATCTATAAAGATGCCCACGATTTCGCTGAAACTTGTGACGCTTGTCGTCATGGAAACATATCTCAAAGGAATGAAATGCCACAAAATGCCATTCAAGTTTGTGAGATATTTGACATATGGGGTATTGATTTTATGGGGCCATTTCCATCTTCTCGTGGCAATAAGTACATACTGTGGTGTTGACTATCTGTCAAAATGGGTTGAAGCAAAAGCCTTACCCACCAATGATGCCCGAGTAGTTGTGAAGTTTTGAAATCTCATTTGCGGGTTTGGAACTCCGAGGCGATAATCGATGATCGTGGTACACATTTCGTAATGACCAATTTGAAAGAGTCATGCAAAATATGGTGTTACCCATCGCTCTCCATCGCATACCACCCCAAACAAGTGGGCGTGGAAGTTTCAAATCGTGGTATTAAAAGAATACTTGAAAGGACGAGGGTGAAAATCGTGCATCTGGTCGGATAAATTGGATGACGCTCTGGGCTTTTCGTCATACACAAAACACCAATTGGGTGTACTCCATATAAGCTAGTGTACGGAAAAGCATGTCATCTTCCGATTGAACTAGAGCACAAGGCTTCTTGGGCCTTAAAACATGCAAACTTCGATATACGACGGCCGGTGATCACGTAAAAGTTCAAATGAATGAACTAAATGAACTTCGTGATCAAGCATACGAACTCTTTGATCTATAAACAAAAGACAAAGAAGATTCATGACTCCAAGATCAAGAACCGCGTTTTCAACGTTGGTGATCGAGTCCTTCTTTTCAATTCTAGATTGAAGATTTTCTCGAAAGCTTAAGTCCTACCGGTCCGGTCCATTTACTATCACTAAGGTTTATCCTTATGGCACCATTGAGTTATCTCACTGATGGTCCTAATTTTAAAGTAAATGGTCATCGATTAAAGCATTACTTTGGAGAGACATTCCATCCGTGGTTGTCCGGATTTACAAACATTCCCCATGAACCAATGAATGCGGGGATCGAGTCAAGCTAGTGACTTGGGAATCAAAAACATTAGCACACATACAATATGGGTTTTCACCCATGTTTCATTTTCTTATCCCTTTCTATCACCCTAGTGTGGGAGTTTTCCCACTGTTGTATATTCTCATTCTTTCTAAAAAAAAAAAAAAAAAAAAAAAAAAGTATATATCAAAACAAAATAATGGCCGTAGTATTTCCCTTTTATGTTCTTTGTTTCGCATAACCATGGGTACTTTGAATATTGAGGGCAATATTCATTTCTAAGTGTGGGGAATTCTCACGAATTTCATGTAATTATTTCACCCAATTCCCCGTTTTGGCCAAAATTTTTTTGGAGTAAGTGTTTTCACTTACTCAAAGAAATGGTAATCATCCGCCATGTCTAACCCACATAAGGATTGGCTAATCCAGAGCAAACGGCTCTTGGTAAAGATATTTCAAATCCGCTTATGGCTTGCAATTTGCCTAAAATTGTATGGTGTTCAACTCACCATATCTTTAAACTAGTGAAAAGTTGGCTAGCCCGCAAGTTTATGGCTTGTGGTAAAGGCGATTGAAAATCCATAATTGGTAATCGGCTCACCAAAGATAATATTGATAATTTATCTAAGAGTTGGCTAGTCCGTATGGTACGGCCGGTAAAGACAAAATCAAATCCGTTGACGACTTATGATTTGCTCAAAATCATTTGGTTATCGTTGTACCAAAGTTCTTACTTGAACTAAAACAATTGGCTACTCCGTAAGTAATGGCTTTTGGTAAAGAGATTAAAATCCATTATGTTTTTCAAATCATTGCTAGGGACTAGCAATATCTTAGTGTGAGGATTGATGAGTGTCTAAATACTCATCATTTTATAACGTTAATGCCAAAACATCCGAAAACACTCGAAACACATCAAAATGATGAAAATATCACAAACAAGTGTTTTATATGTTTTAAATGCAAAACATCAAAACTGTGAAAACGTATTAAGTTTGCATAATTGGCGCTTTAGTCCCTAAGTTACAAAATTTGTCAAAATCACCCCTCGTAATTCAAAAACTTGCAAAATATCATTTTAGGTCCTTGGGATTCAAAAGTTGTCAAAACAAACCCTTTAAAGTTTAAAATCACAAAATGGCAACTTTGGTCCCCGAACTTTGAAAATGTCAAAATAGTCCTTGGTTAATTTAAAAGTGAAAATTATTAAGTTTTAACCTTGTACTATTAATAAATGGCAAAATGGTCCTTATGATAAAACTTTTGAGAAAATTACATATTTGGTCCTCAAG